>LNAR01001888.1:0-21008 GCA_001630585.1 Pseudogymnoascus sp. BL549 | reverse complement strand
GGGTGTAATGAGGGGTTAATGGAGTGTTGGAAGGAGGACGGATTGGGAGGGGAGGGGAGGAGATGAGATATGTTTAATGGTAACGGTGTGATATGTTTGATGATGGGGGAGGGATGGATATGGGATGAATTGGGTAGGATTGGGTTGGATCTTTTTTATGGCTTGTTTAGCGGATTGAGCGATATGATTAATGACGGACGGATACACAGTACTACAGGGGAAACGCAGGTATTATGGATGGGGATAGGGCCAAGCTGCTTCCATGTGCAGACATAGTGGGAGTAATAAATGGAAGATTTCGGGTTCCTAAGATACTGCATTTAGTTTTCGTGGCATCGGTTCCTAGAATGTGAAAACATGATTCACTCACTATTCTCGAAGTATCCAATCATCAAATATCTTCCCAACTCCATGCCAATCCCCCTCCTTCGTCCCCACTTTCTTGCGTGGAACGAATTTCTCGACCCACCCGCCGCCGAAATCTACAACCCAAGCGTTGAAGTCTGTATCAACGACTATATTCCCCGGGTGAACATCTCCTCATACAAGATCGTGGGCATGTAACTGTTCAACGGTATCCGTAACTTGTTGCCTCCATCTTTCACGATGCTCCGATGCTACCTCGCTGTGTTGGTAACTGTACAACGAGTTTCCGCCTGAGGGTATAAGGTCCAATAAAAGCCCTATCGTCATCTTGCCGTCTTCTGAAGCCACGATACTGTGCAGATTTGCGACCTTGATTTTTTCCTGCAGTCCGGCGTGACGGATTCGTAGGTGCATATCGACTTCCCGTTCGACTTGCGTCTTTTTATCCGCGGGCTTGAAGAACCGCAAAGTCCCGTCGGCGATGATAGCTTTCTGGGGTATCTCTGACATGTAATCATCCGATTTTGGATCTGAGACGATGCGGAGATCTGATGTTTTTGAGCGAAGGACGGAGGGGGAGGCTGGAAGGTCTGCGGACGGCGTCATGTTATAGAAAGGGTCCATAGTACCGCGATCTCGGTGGGCCTTGGGATAGAGTGAGGATTCTAAAATGAGGAGCTTCAAATGATGCGTCGGCGGGTAGTAGAAGTCCCGAAAAGTGATTTCTTTGGAGACGTTCAATGTATTCTCGCGGAAATAGGAGAGGCACAGGTTCAACATCCATTCGCACAATACATCGACGTCTTCCTCATTGCGGTCATCTATGGCCTTAGCTACCATCTCGGAGTATTCTGATTCGAAGCGGCTGCGTTGGATGTCTTTGAGGGAAATGGTAATGTGGAAGCGGGTGGCTCGGCACATGACGGTGATCCATGAGCTGTCAAAGTCGATGAGGTTATTCAAGACAGTATGGCCCATATATTGTGATGGGTCCATTGTAGACGGTGAGTTGGCCTGTGAGATTGAAGAAGGTGCTACTGAATGAGAAATGTAGGGGGCTTCATGTATAATGCTTTTATGTCATCGAACTACATATATTTAGCGGTTGATATTTGGTGTTTGAGCGTCTGGCTTTGAGGCTATGATCTTGTTTCCTACCCTCGTAGTAGTTTACACATGCAGTCCGAGTAGTTGGTGTTTGGGATGCAGGATCCTGTAGCTTTTAGCGCATTATACCACCTACGACCATCCCTGAAATATAAACGTGGGTGACAGATGCTAGACCGAAAAATACCCAGAAAGTAATGTATTTATTATCCAAATAACCTTTATGATAATATATATATGTCTTCTATGATAACATCTAAATGTCATATATGATAGCATCTTGTGCGCCGGCCAAAACGTAGACAGAAATCTCATGCCTCCGTCTTGCTATTTCCAGCCACAAACGTCCACTTAACCCCCTCCCATCCCGGACGCCGCCTGATATTTGCCAATAGGCTCTGCTGCGCCTCCGGCAACGGCTTTGCAACTGCCTCTACCAAGCTATTACCCATCGGCGGGATGCTCACTCTGCCTCCCTCAGGAGTCACAATTTCAAAGCCCAACACAAGCGCCGCAACAGCGCCCAAAATCTCTGCATATGCAAAGTGACGTCCCGGACAGAGATGTTTGCCGCCACCAAAGGGGTTAAATGCCCTGTTCTGCAGGCGCTCTTGCTCTCGAGTCGTTATGAAGCGTCTTGGGTTGAAGCTATCAACATCTTTGCCCCAGGTTTCTGGGGCGTATGCTGTTATGATAGTGGGCATTTGGATATGCGTTCCCTTTTTGAGGAGATACGTGGTTGGCGTGCCGTCCGCGCCTTCGACAGATGAGTGGCTCAGGAGAGTATCTTCGATAACAGTGCGCGTGCCCAGTTGCCTGTTTGTCATGCGCATGACCTCTTGGTAGGTTGAGACGAGAAGAGGGCATTCTGCTGAGAACTTTGCGACGGAGAATATACACTCTCGCTGGCCATTAGAGTCCTTCTGTTCTTCCAAACACTCCAGGAGTTCCTTTTGAAGGTCGCCAACGAGCTGACTGTCATTGAACACATAGAAGATCACCCAGAAGAGCGTTGGAATGGCATTTGTAATGCTCACAAAGAGCATTCCAAGTTCGTGATCAGCAATGTCGTCCATAGGTAGACCCCATTTCTTGTTGATTGCCACGCGGTCCTTGATCACCATACTGACATCAGAGTCCTCGTAATGGCCCGCGCGCATGTATGCTCGTAGAGCTTTCTGAATTGCTTTCCGTCCATTAAGAGGCTTTTGAGCTGTTATAGAGGGGAATGGCTTCATCAACAAGTCAGCTTGTCCACCTTCATAGTCCCTATTTGTATGTTAGAAAACGACACATATTAGGGGTCAGTGAGTGCAATGCTCACCAGAGGCTGTCGTTTAATTTAGGGTCTTCTGTAAGAGGATTATGGGCACCGAAAAGAGCAGATGTTGTAGCATGAGTGAAGGCTTTCCGTAGCCATAAGTAAAAATGCTTGGTCTCAAATTCTGGGCCAACGGCATTGAGAATGCCAGCAACGCTGTTCAGAACGCGTGCATTCATATCATTGAGCGCTGCACCAGGTGCAAGCATGTCGTAAGGCTTGTGCTGCGTATCGAGCCACTTCGTAGACCCGTCTTTTGGCGGGTTGTGCATCAAGTCTACGATGTTTGGGCCAAATCCTACCATCCGCTCGGCAAATGCAACAGTAAGAGGCTCGAAACTGAGCGTCTTCTTCCTCATGGCTGCCTGAACGAGTGCCGGAGAGGTAATAATGTACATCTTTCCCAATCCGAGAGGGAGGGTGAAGATTGGCAGGTCTGGGTTCTCCTGTCTATCGGAGTGTTAGTAAAGAAGCAGTAGCCCATGTAACACAGCACGTACCCCAACTGATAGTAGAAATCCTGTTTCGCAAAAATCATGCCAATCAAATGTCCAATTATCGGTATTTTAGGACTGACCATAGGCGGCTCTTGTGCATCATGCTTGAGGAGCAGCTTTGGCAAGGAAAGGAGCACTATGGCGATAACACCGATACATAGTGCCAAAGGATGCGCATAGCAACGTAGCAAGAAGCTATCTATGAATCCATCAACTGCCATCTCTTCTTGTTAATGCCAACCGCAGCGCACGTAGCAAACAATTGTGAGGATAAAATAATTAAGATGTCAGACTGTCAGCATGCCAAAAAGAAAAAGATGTTGAAATTGCATTGACGTTAGTACTCACGTGACACCGCCTCCTGTATAGAATGAAACACAAATACGAGTACGAAAACGAAATAAAGCGACTGAGATTACTGATTAAATCACTTAACTTAAGAGAAAGAACAGATTAGATTAGATTAGATCAGAATAAATATTTTGCAAGTGCAAACTGTTCATAATATACCGTATGCAGGGTATTAAACATTGGAAAATGAAAAATAACGTAAAATAAAATAAAATAAATACTTGCGCTGCCAGCTCGTACAGTACAGTATAAGAAATCATTACACATAAAGAGATTACACTCACCAACAGTATGGGACTCCTCGAGTATTATATAACCCATTCCAGACTGTCCAGATAACAAACGCCCAGTTGCAAATCACATCACCGCAAATCACATCCACATCCGTCCAACATGGACCTTTTTCTCTCTCGTATGCATCACCACATGCATGCACTATAATATCCAAACCCAACAAATCCAACCAATCCACACCCCGCACACCCTTCCCTCCGCATCGTGCCAAAATATCATATCTAATTATAGCACAGCCACCACCACCACCCCTCCCGTCCCCCTCCCATCACCATCCATCCATCCGTCGATCCTCAATCAAAATTCCCAAAAAGCCAAGAACAAGGCAGCGCACCGCTCCGATGCGCTGAACTGAGCTTCCCCTCGGATAATCACCCCGCAGTGCCCAGCGCGCCCACCGCTCATCCGTACGACCCCTCCATCCCCATCCGCGCCCGCCGCCGCTGCGCCCTCCCTCTTCCTTCCATTCCTTCCATTCCTTCCACCACCGCCACCACTACCGTAAATCCCAGCACCCACCAACATATCTACCTACTACATACCTAGACATATAAAAAACCATGACCGCCCCATCCCCACGCGCCCCCTTCCCCCCCTCCCCCGACGGCGCCGCCGCGCCCGAGCTACCGCAAGCACCCGCGCTATCGTCTGCGAATGCGCTTGCGCGATTTGAATTCGAAGCCGGTCGCGGCGCGGAGGGGAGTAAAGTACTAATGGTGGAGTGGAGTGTTCCCCCCACGGAGAAGGCGTCCGAGGAGGAGGACGTATGGGAAGTGAGTTGGGAAGGCAAGGCGCAGGGCGTCGTCCACGGGAGCGGGATCGCGACGACGGCAGATGAGGGTGAGGGCGGGAATTCCGCCGCCGGGGGCGCGCATACGCACCGGTTGTATTTCCTGCTTCCGCCTCAGGTCCCGGTTCCGCGGTTAGTCAATATCTCGCGGCGCGGCCATGGCGAGGAGTCAGCACTCCACACGAACCCCCTCCCCGCCATCTTCCCCCCAGAACTCGGCGCCTCGGCGCGCACCGCCGGACGGAAAGGGGTTTTGCATACGCGCTGGGCGAAGCGGCGGGTTGCGGCGCTAGAGGCGGAGATTGAGCGCGAGGGCGGGCTCGGGGAGGGTGTGGGATGGGAGATGGCGATGAGGGAGCGGCTGTGGATTGAGGAGAATTATGGGGTTGGGAAGGGCGCGGGTGCGAGGGGGGGGGAAGAGGGGGGTGCGAGGACGCCGGGGAGTCCGTTGGGGAGGACGGCGGAGAGGATGAGGGGGTTGAAGCTGGGGACTAGTCCGGGGGAATTGGGTGTGCAGGGTGAGTTTCCCTTCCGTCGCAATCTCGTCTTATCATTGTCATTCCTCCCCTCATCGACCACGAAATCTAACATCCGTGCCAGCACCGGAACCCTTAAACCCCCTCTCCCCCGCCCCATCCGACGTCGCCATCGCCGCCCCAGCATTCGCGCTTTTTCACGCCCCCGCCCCTTCTACACAGCCATCTGAGACCGCACCGGCGATAAAGACACAGCCGGCAATTGTATCCCAGCTCCCACCCGCGTCTATTATCGCACAGCAAGCTTCAGCGGGGGATGGGCGGAGTATGAACTCGCTTGATGCGTTGGCGGGGGGTGGTGCGGGGAGTGAGGATGTAGGTGCGGGAGTGAGGTGGACGCCAGCGGACGCCAATGTAGGTGGAAGCAATGGGGATGATGGTGATGATGGAGGAGAGGGCGGGAAGGATGAGTTATTCGCCATTCCACCCCTGCCGCGCAATCCGGAGATGGCGAAGAGTCCGTTTAGTCTTGTGAGTGAGGAGGTTATTCCGTGGCGGTGACATCACCGTTAGCGCGGAATTACATTTGAACTGTTGAGCGAAAGGGATGCGGTGGGGGGAGGGGGGAATGTGCAACGCTCGCTATATACCCTTTCTGTTGCTGATTGATTGATGGTGGTGCTTCCCTTATAAACCAAGAACAAATATCAAGAGATTCTTTATTAGATGCACTGTATCAGATGCCACACGAGCCATCATCTTCGTCCTCCTCCTGTACCTTTAGATCGTAGTCCTCCGTTACACCTGAGCACTGCTGTAGATAAGGTCGACCATTAGGAGGCAAGACACGGTTTGTCACAGAAACGGCCATCACTGAAATCATCAAGTGACGACTATTGATCTCACGAAGGTGTCACAACCCATACTTTAACGAGGGTGTTTGTTTGGGTTTAAGCATGACTAAATTATGCGAAGTGCTGAATCATTGAAGTACCCTCACGTATGATTGGTAGAAGCTTCCAATAAATGCAATGCAGTTGGATGACCACGGGAATGACGAACCCGCATAACGATGATAGGTTTAACGTTAAATTGGGAGCTATATCGTGAGTTGGAGTCTAGAACCGCGAGGACCATCGATCCGATTGTCATCTTAAACCCTCAAATAACCTCGAAAGGACCCAATTTGCACCATCAAACGTGAATTACCAAACGCTCCACCAAACTTGTATAAACCCTCATTACTTATCACCATGCCGTCAACCCTTCTCACCGGCGCCAATTCCTTCCTGGCCGCTCATGTAATCAATTCTCTGATCAAGGCTGGCCATCATGTGACAGGCACTGTTCGTCGTGCTGCAGCTGGCGATGAGATTCTCGCTCTTCATCCAGAGTGGAAGAGCCATTTAGATATTGTCGTTGTCGAGGACATTGCCAATGAAGCCAGCTGGGATTCGATCTTTGAAGAAAGAAAAGACTTCAATCATGTACGATGGTCGAGGACAAGATGCGTTTTGTTACACGCTTGCTAACAAGAATACAAGGTAGTTCACGTCGCTGCCCCTCTCCTTGATAATCCAGAAAATACCGACTATGACCGAGACTTCCTTAAGCCAAGTGTAGAAGGGTGAGAGCTTCCTCCCCCTGAAAAGTATACAGCGGGGAACCTTTTACTAACAATGACGTATAGCAACCTTGCGCTTCTCCGCTCAGCGAAAAACAATGCACCAAATCTGAAGTCCATTATCGTTACTGGTTCCGTCAATGCTTCCACCACTGGGTCACCTGAGGAGTTGTTAGCTGGTCCTCTGACCAATTCCACCTGGCTTTCAATCACACAGGAGCAGGCCCGCGCCATGAACAACCCATACATTTCCTACTGCTCGGGTAAGAAAGAAGGCGAGCTCGCCATATGGGACTTCGTAAAGAAGAACACGCCCAAGTTTTCCGTCACAGTGCTTCTTCCAGCGCTGATTTTCGGTCCTCCAATCGAGCCCCTCAAGGGCGGCGTCAAGGGGCTGCACTATAGCAGCAGCGTCATCTATAGCCTCTTCAATGGATCCAACTCGACTATCCCAGCCACGACCTTCCCAAGCTATATTGATGTCCGTGACCTGGCCGATGCGCATGTCAAAGCCCTTGACGAACCAAAAGTTGCGAATAAGAGGCTCACCATTGGGGGGAACAAAATGACTTACACAGCTTTGGTTCATGCTCTTGCGAAGGTCCCAGAGCTCAAGGGTCGTTTACCTACTGATAGCGGTGAGGACCAGAAGGTAATTCCTGCTAACATTATAGCGGAGGAGGGCAACGAGGCACTCAATATGACGTTCAGGAGCCTGGAAGAGACAATGGCAGATACAGCGAAGAGAATCTTGGAGCTGGAAGGACAGCAATGAATTGGGATTTAATGCTGTGCTTGGCGCCATCTATTATCATAATGGTTTTCAGGTCATTTCCTTGTTTTGGGTAGGGATGGAGAGTAATGGTTATATGTATATTCCGAGTGTTTATTTGGCTAAAATTATTATGTATGTTATGTCTCTGGTGTCCACACACCGTTCTTATAGCTATATGGCAATTATATACCACCCCATCCCCCACCTACACCTTCGTCCAAACCCACAACCCCCTCGACGCCTCCGCCACACTCCTCACACTCTGCGCAACACTCCTGGTCCTCTCCAGATCCCTCCCCTTCTCCACCCTCTCCTCCTCCCGCTTCTCCTCCTTCTCCCTCTCAACATCCCGAACCTTCCACGCCCGCACGAACCACAAACTCACGGCGGCGCCAACATACATGCACCCTGTGAACACCTGTGCGTCCCTGTAAATCGGCTTCTGGTCTCTCCTCAGTTCTAGCGAGATGACTTCGGCAAACGTACTCGGGAGTACGAGGGATACCCAGACGAGACTCAGCGCAGAGGGTAAAATCGACAATCCAACCACCTCAGCTGTTACAGGCGCAACGGTCGTCCATAACGTGCCCGCTACACCGCCGCCGAGGAGGGCGAAGACGAGAAGGAGCGCGTAAGAGGATGCCGGGATCCACAGCGCGAAGCAGAGAATTCCGCAACCGAGTGTGCAAGCAAGACACATATTTATCCTCCCCAACGAGTCGCTGAAATACCCAATAAGCGGTCTCCCAATACCCTGACCCAAATTCAAAATCGCGCCCACAACCGAAGCCTGCTGAGCAGTCAACCCAATACTAACAGCGTAATTGGGCAACGAGAAGAGGAGGTTGACGTATCCAACCATACTAAAGCACGCCCACGCCAGCGTCAACAAGAACTGCGGACGCTTTAGCAGCCTCAGATCAAACGCATTATAAACCGCCCCAACAGCCACATTGCGGTCGCGAATAAGCAGCGTAGCCGTGCAAATCACAGTACAAGAGCAGATCGCCAGTATGCGAAACGCCCAGCCCAGCCCCAGGGACGAAATCATCGCCTGCGTAGCCAACGAGTAAATCAGCCCTCCAATCCCGGACCCGGCCGTGCCGATCGAATTCGCAAAACTGCGTCTGCGGTCGAACCACTGCGGAATCAAGCCCACCGTCGCGTTGAAGATAAGGCCCATCCCGAGGCCGAAACAGACGCCTTGGGAGAGGAAGAGGTGCCAGATGGCGGTGGCGAAGGAGGCGCCGAGCAAGGCGGCGGTTTGGAGGACGATACCCAGGATGAGGGGGACGTAGATCCCGTGGGTCCGGATTAGGTAGGTGGCGAGGGGGGAGACGACCTGGGACATTGCGATGGAGAGGCCGCCAACGAAGGCGTATTCGAGGGGGGAGGCGCCGGGAAAGAACCCGTTCTGGAGGTAGTAGGAGAGGAAGACGCCGTAGGACTAGGAGGGGGGTTAGTTGGAGAGCATGTGCTGGGGGTTCGAGGGGGGACGTACTGAGTTGATGCCCCAGGTGTGGCCGTTTATCAAAAACACGCATGCAACGACCACCCAGCCGTAGCCGCCGTCGGGAGCGACATCTGGCTCTGGAAGCGCGGCGAGCGGCGCGAGTCCGACGGGCGTCTTCTCGGTGTCGGTCTCTGAGGAGCCGGGGCCGGGGGTGATGGTCAATTGGTCGTCATCGGAGGCGGCTTTGGTGGTGGCATGGGGTGAGGAGGTGGAGGGGGAGGTGGCTCCGGTGGTCATTCTCGGCGGGAAGGACTGTTTGATGGCCGAGCTTGGAAGGAGCGGTATATCACTTTTCCCCTGGAAAGAGGAGGGAGGGGGGCGGGGGGAGGTTTATATGTATGACCCCGCGCAGCCGTCTGCGCCAAGGGCTGGCGAAGTGGTGAGGGCGAGTGGCGTCCGTCGTATGTACAGTGCGTGTAGTCGTCGTTCTGAAGTCGTATATTTACACCTCGACCTGATCAAGCAGCCTCAACTTCCACTTCGACGTCAAACTCAAGGCGAATGGAACAAACACCAAAGATATATAAACAAAGAAAAGGCCAGCCCCAGCACCCTTAGCTCATATATATCAGTCCATCGAGTCACCCATCGCCCATCTCCAAAAAAAAAAGCCTAAGGAAAGCGGAGTAAAAGCCAAAAGTGTGGAGAGCTAAAGCCTATACAGTAACGCCATGCGTTCATTCTTGGGTTATAAATTTGCCGGCTCCGTTTGCCGCTTAGATGCGCTGCAGGCAGTTCCGCACGCGGTATACATGTTGTTTAAGTCACTTTTCTGCCTACAACCTCATGAAATTGTAAAGAGGGTACTTGGTGCGAGTGTACCACGTGCAGTAGCTTCCGTGCTGGACTTGCCCTTCGTAGTCTAGAAGGCCTCTGTGGGAATAGCGAGGGAATAACTGGGCCTGCAAGCGAAGCCCATCGCTGTACCGTAAAGTATTTCTTCAGTGATTCTGCAGTCCAAATATACCACACGGGTACGCAGGCACAAAGGGACCGTGCCGATAACCGCTAGCGGCCTGGGATGTTAGGCATCTATGAGCAAGCCAGGTGGTTACGGTATACAGGCACAGCTCCGAAGGATGGATGGGATGGGTTACGGTATACAGTATAAAGAAGCGACTGCCGGTTGCACAACAGAGAAGGAATTCGTGGAAATGAAGTCTGGGCGTCTTGTTGGTTGGAAGGAAGCCCTGTATGGGAGTCTGTATACAGTAAGGCCCGAGCAAACTGCGAGTCACAAGAGATGCAGAAGAATAATCACCGTCACAATCACAGCGTATCACATCACATCACGATCCCAAACACAGCTGAAGACACACAAAGCAGAATACTGTCACCATCTAGAATTTGACTTACAGTCTACATAACCGTCGTGTAACCGTCCCAGCCGCAGCCGCGCCTACCCTTCCTCCCGCGCCGCCGCCCCAATCTGTGTTTATGGCAAGAAGCAATAGAAAAAAATCAATCGACGTTCGAAAAATATAAGAAAAACGCTTCGCCGACGCCGGACTTGATCAAATACACGCCCTGCTTTGCTTTGCTTGCTTGCTTGCTCGCTCGCTCATCTCCCTCCTCCCCTCCCGTGCCCCTAATACCTTATCGTACTATACACCGCGCGTTCGAATTAGATGTTTATCCTCCCGCTCCCGCTCTCCCTGGCCCCTACCAAGAACGCGCGTTCACCATCCCCACTCCCACTCCCCAGACTCGCATTTTTAGCTTTTATAAGTAAGAACCACATCCACCCCCCTTGAGCTCATCTATCTCAGCGGAGTTCCCGCATAGTGCGACTCCATGTGTCCTAGAGTCTTATACCACATGCGCCCAATGACGGGATCGATATCGCACGGCGACGCGCTGACCTTCCACAGCTTACTGTGAATGGTCTTGTAGCCGTGCTTGACATCATCTGGCTCCGGGCAGCTGGTATCCCACTTCGGGTCCATCTTCTTCCATGGCATCGGGCCCTCCTGGCGGAAGACGTCGTTGATGAGGTTCTGCTCCATCATGGAGACGGAGAAGCTGTCGGGGCGGTCTACAAAGGCCATGAGGTGCTCGTAGAGCATTTGGTCGGGGCGGATGAGGAAGAAGCCTGCGTTCATGTAGTTCTCGCTCATGGGGTTCGCGCGGCTTCCCGATCCGCCATCCACGACGCCGGCAAGAGTATACTGCGCTGGCAGCTTGCCGACGTCATTCTCGTGCGTCTTCTCGACTGACACCTCGTGGTCCTTCGCCGCATCATCGTCAAAGATGCCATTCAGCGACTCGACGAGATACACATCCGCATCGAGGTACAGGATACGGTCATACTCGGTATACGACCACAGTAGCAGTTTATCCAGCATCTCCACCCACGTCGGCAGCGGGACTTTGATCCAATCCGCCATGATATGCGGGACGGGGACGATAGTCGCGCCCTCGGCAGCGAGGATATCGCGTTTGTTCTGCGCGACGTTCGGCGGGCACATGACGAGGAAGGGCACGTTCTTGTCGGCGTATTTGGTGTGGTTCGACGTGCGCAGCTGGTAGTTGAGCACGCGCGTCGAGAGGAAGTACTCGTCGCTCTCGACATCGGTCTGGTCGACGTTCTCCTTGTAGTTGGGACCCAGGAGGGTCGCAAAGGCGTATTTGGGGCCTGCGGGCGCGGCGGGCGCGGCAGGAGTGATGATGCCGGGAGGGGGAACGAGGGCGGGGACGGTGCCGGTGAGGGTGTTGTAGTAGAGGAGGCCGATGACGAGGAAGGTGAAGGTTGCGGCGACCAGGCGGAGGAAGCGCTTATTGTGTGCCCATTGCGAGATGTATTGCTTGGTGCTCTCGACGGCGGAGGGGACTTTGATGTTGGCAGCTTCGGATAGCCATGATTTCGACATCGTGGGCGCCTTGAGCAGCGCGAGGCTTGTCGGAGTGCTGTGCTGTGCTGGTTCGAGGTTGAGCGGAGGGGGGGAGGTTTTAAGGGTCGTGAATCCGGGGGGCTCGGGTAGCGATCAGCGACGTGAGGTGAATGACAGGTGGTGTAGGGGTTTGATTTTCGGTGTCAGAACGTCATATAGGTGGGTTTCATAGGGTATGCGTGTAGAGACTTTTCGATGAGTAGAAAAAATCCCCTTCTCAGAGCGACGACGACATGGCGATGGGAAAGGAGGAAAGAAAGAAAGGACGACGATGCATGGCTGTCAGCAAGTAAGATGGGATGGGAAATAAAATGGCCAGGTCCCAAGCTGACAGTGTGGTGTTTCGTGGCGGGTAGGGGTAATAGGCGGTAAATAGCCCAACAAAGCGTAGGAAGGGGGGAGGCGAAGGGGGGGAAGCATAGGAGGGGAAGTATAGTGACCTACTGAGCCCTGGGTGGGTGAGCAAGACGCAGGGCAAGAGACACAGTAAATGTGTGTGAAAAGCGTGTGCATGGAAGGAGTGTGGGTACTTTGGGTACTTTTGAGACCGTGCATGGCTGAGTGGTTGGCGATGGTGGTGTTTAATATTGGATTTACTGGACCTTGTGGCTCTTCAGAAGGGCTCTATTTAGTGGGAAGGTAGGCGTGTGGATGCCTGAGGGGTTTGTGTCTTAGGGGTGTCTGGTAGTGTCTGGTAGTGTCTGTAGTGTCTGTAGTGTCTGTGGGTGCCTGGCGCCAGAGTGTCTTTGACCTGTCTTTTGTCCTGTCACACCCTGTCACAATTTGGCACTAGCGTCCCCGAAGGATCAGGTGGGATACAATTAGGGATTAGCGCCCATCTGAGACCATTAGTGGGTATTAGTTAGGATTGGGCGGGTATCTCTTCGTGTTGCTTGGCGCCAAGAATTCTCGAGGCTTGGTACCATACCACACACACTAATCGACTTTCAGCCTTCCCGCGATCCTTCTATAGTCAAACCTACCGTTGGGACTAATCAAATACTCTAAAATAGTTTAAATGGTTTATCGATGTATCATATATGAAACTGAAGATGAAGGTGAAGCAGTGAAGACGAAGATGATGAGGTTATTCCGAATTACACTCTACGCTATGACCTGCGGTTAAGTTTGCCACCCAATCGCTTACTTGACTCCTTATCTCAATTGCTGACAACTTGTACCTCACTAACTTAACTTACCCGCTCCGTATCAGGGTGCCTGGTCTAATTATAATTAGTGGGGGTTGCGCCATTGGGGGTCCCATACGAGCTTTTTGCCAGATCGCTATGGCAATTTCCACGGCGATCTGACTAAAACATAACCTAAACAGTCTCAAATGGGGTTCCATAGGGGATCGAAGAGGACACGAATTAGCCATTCTACGGCTCAACTTACCCTGCTGCTCAACCACCCCCAATCCTCCGAATCCGCTGCTGCCGCCCCAAACCCAGCCAAAGTTCAGCTTCATACGTACCCACCACCACACTGTATATTGTATATCTAATCACTACTGCCACCACCCGCCCTTCCTTTCCTGTATATATGTAACTTACCGCGCGGGTAGCCCTACGCGCCGCCCAGCCGCCCCATATAGCGCAGACCACCACACTGGTCCCAACAACCAACACCACCACCACCACCACACTCCAAGCCAAGTCTCCGGGACCGTTATAACCCCCCAATTGCCGCATTATAGATTCTGTGCGTCCAATACCACGCCAATACCGACGCAAGCACTATAGCACCACACAGACATACTACCACACACATACGGCATAAACTTGGCTCCACGCCTTAGCATGCCCGCGCGCGCACTCGCTCCCGCCACTTCTGCCACGCCATGTATCACGGCCTCGAGCAACGGCGCTGCATCTCCCTTGCCCTAACTCTGTTCCTGATCTTCTTCTTCTGCGCCTCATATTGGCTGTGGTCTGGCGCCGAGAATGTGCGACTGGTCCCGTCGTCGTCGTTCCATAATGGTGATGACGCGGCCTCGGCGTCCAAGGGCGTAGGCGTAGAGGTTGAGATTCAGACCAAGCCGGCGGCGCCGGCGCCAACGGAGACGGAGACGGATACGCTGAAATCGCAGAGTTTGGAGGTCAGACCGGATCAGATTGTACTGGCCGAATATGATGAGTCCGCGATAAGGGATCTGTGTAAGAATTCGTCGTGGGCGGATAGTGGGAATGTCGTCGTTAACTGCGAAAGCCGCGTAGGCGGAGTCGGTATGCTTCCCAATCAGCCACCCCAACAAAAGCTCCCAACTAACCAATTCTCCCAGGCAACGTACGCCAGGAATTCCTCGTCTGCGTCCGCCAGGCCATTGAAATCGGCGCCTCTCTAATTCGTCCAGACATCATGCTCCGCTCGGAGGGGCTGATAGAATACCAGAATGGCCCGGTACACAACATGTCCTACCTCTTCAACCTGGAGCTTTTCGATGCGCGGCTCCGCTCTGCATGTCCGCACATGCCCATCTACAACGATCTAGCGGAGGTAGAGCGCGTGGGCGAGATAGCGCAGGTGGATCGGCCATGGGACTTGCCTGAGGAGCACGGCAAGAGGTTGTCGTTTACGGAGTGGGCAAGGTTGAATCTCCAGCCGCGGGATAAAATCAGCGTTTTCAAAATGCCACGCATCACAGGACAGACGTACGTCCCAACCCTCCCACCCTTTACCAGCCAGCACAAACTAACACCACCCCATTTAGACCCGTATGTCTCGACTCCCCCCGCTTCGTCGCCAACTTCGGCCGCCTCGTCGAGTTCCGATCCGACACCCACCGCCTCGCCTCTGCCATCCTCGCTGCCCTCCGCAAGCGCTTCACTCTCCCGCCCCTCCCCCACCTCGGCGTCGCCAACAACGCCTTCGTCGGTCTTCACTTCCGCACCGAAATCGACGCCGTAAACGTCGGCTACACCAGTTTCGAAGAGCAGACTGCAGCATACCTAGCCTACATCTCCGCCACGCCCATCCGCGCCGTCTACGCCGCGTCGGGTAACACCACGTCGCTTGAGCTCTTCGCCATCGAGGCTGCGAAACTCGACCCCCCTGCTACCGTGGTGGCGAAGGGGGATTTGCTAGAGGGGAAGGATAAGGAGGAGTTGGAGGCGCTGACGTGGGATCAGCAGGCGCTCGTTGATTATTTGGTGCTCGAGAAGGCGGCGAGGTTTGCGGGTGTGAGCGATTCGTCGTTCTCGTGGGGGATTGCGTATGCGAGACAGGTTGTGAGCAGCGAGGCGGGGACGTGTAGGAGTGTTCAGAAGCTTGACGAGGGGGTGCAGTTCAGGGATGAGCTGTCGACGGTATTTGGACGGCCGAGGGATTGGCATAAGGATAAGTTGTGGCCGTGAGAAACGCGGTAAAGTGAGGGGAGGGGGTTGTATTTTTATATGCGTCGATGATTTTGGGATATACAGCGATCTTTTTGTTTTTTTGGGGGGATTTGTACATGTTTTGGGTTAGAAGATGGGTGGTAGAAATGGGTATGCGGAGGAGGGAAGGATATATGAGGGAAAAGCTCTGCGAAGCGATTTGAATGTTTTTGGACAGACGGTTTGGAAAGGGAAGGAGCGAGAAAGTCATTTACTATTAGGGTGTGGCAGGAAGGGGAAGGAGCGAAGTTAGGCGTACAATTTTTTCGGTGAGACAGGACGGGAAGGCAGATAGGCGTTGGAAATGACGAGTTTGAAGGCTTGTGACCCATTGAATATTTACGATTGTTCGGAGATTTGTGAACAGCATTATTACTTATTGCTTCGTATGTGAAGCTATTCGCAGTGATTAACTGATGAGCGCTGAAAATAGCTTCGATAGGGGTCTGGTACCCCAGATTCTCGGACTCAACTTTCGCCGATCTCCGAACTTCGCTGTGACGCTCTTTGGAACCCCAATTTGGACCCTTAAACCTTATCCCGACCAAGTTGCGGGGAATGGTGGTATAGCACATCTACTTCCCGATTGAAGATAAACAGAACATTCCATCAACTCTGTTAAAATGTCAATTATGCACCCCCCAAAACTCGTTGGGCGCAACTTGTGATTTTTCAATATAAATGAACTTACCCCACCCTATAAACTCCATAGGCAAAACAACGACCCTGCCACCCACGCGCCATGAAATAAAGTTTAGCCCAAGCTTTTTCCACCAGTAGGAATAGACTATCGAAGCTTAACAGAAAGAAGAATACTCACTCATGCCCGTACACGCACATCACCAGTCCCCCATCGGCTCATTTACGACTCCCACGGCAGTCCCTACCGACCGGGCATCCGGGTGCGGGGGGATGGCAAGAGGGGTGTTCAGGCACAGTAGATAGAGGAGGGGGAAGGCGGCGTGATACGACCTAAGATGGGCATTGTCCGAAAATGGGAGGGACGAGGAAGTGCATCGAGGCATGGTTGGAGGGGTGGCACGGAGCCGAAATGGGGAAGTGCTGGGGATTAGCCTGTTTGTGTTTAATCAGGGTGAGGACGCGTGAGAGTAATATTTTTTGGGTTGTAACTACCGAGGTTTGTGGGGAAAGGGGAGTCTATATACCATGGGGATATCATATATACCCTCATGATTTCCAGTGCTGTCAAGGTTCATCCCGTCTCTATTGCCCAAAGGCTCCCCAGAAGCTCTCCTTAGCTAGCAATTCCCAAAAGGCAAGCAAACATGCGTTCCATCAGCGCCGCCCTCGCCGTGCTGGCCTACGCCGGCCCAGCCCTCTCCCAAACAGCCATCACCGTCAACACCGCCTCCCAGCTCCAACAAATGGACGGCTTCGGCGTCTCGCAGGCCTTCAAGCGCGCCGCCGAGTTCCAAGCCATGGCTTCCGGGCCACGCAAACAGGGGCTCGATTACCTCTTCAGCACCACCACAGGTGCAGGGTTAACTATAATCCGCAACCGCATCGGCTCCGGCGGTGCGGGCGATAGTATTCTCCCAAACAGCCCAGGATCGCCGAGTGGGACCCCAAATTATCAGTTTGATAACAATGATGAGGGGCAGGTGTGGTTCTCGCAGCAGGCAATGACATATGGGGTTAGCACTATCTATGCGGATGCGTGGAGTGCGCCAGGATTTATGAAGACGAATGGGAATGAGAATGGAGGAGGATATCTGTGTGGCAGCTCGGGACACTCGTGTTCGAGTGGGGATTGGAGACAGGCGTTTGCGAATATGCTGGTGCAGTATATTAAGTACTATGCTGGTGTCGGGGTACCAATTACGCATTTGGGGTTCTTGAATGAGCCGGATTATGTGTGAGTATTGACTACAAATCTTGAGGAAATGAGAAAAGAGAGAGAGAAAAGAAGCTGATATAATACCCCACAGCCCAACCTATTCCGGCATGCAATCCGACGGCAACAACGCCGCCTCCTTCATCCCCACCCTTTCCGCCGCCGTCAAAGCCGCCGGCCTCGACGTTAAGCTCACCTGCTGCGACGCCATGGGCTGGGAAAGCCAAAAGACGATGACCTCGCAACTCGTCGCCGCAGGTATGGAGCAGTACCTCAGCGTCATCACCTCGCACGCCTACACCAGTGACCCCAACAGCGCCATGTCCACTTCGCTCAAGAAATGGCAGACTGAGGCTTGCGATCTCAACTCTGCGTGGTCGGCGACGTGGTACTCTAACGGTGGACCCGCTGAGGGTCTTACCTGGGCCCAGAAGATCCATAATGGTGTTGTTAATGCGGGGTTGTCGGCTTACCTCTACTGGGAGGGCGTGGAGGTGAACCAGTTCCAGGCATCCTCTTACCTCGTTGCTAGTGATGGATCGACCGTTACTCCATCCGGCCGACTATGGGCATTTGCAATGTGGTCGCGCTTTGTGCGCCCCGGCGCCTACCGCGTGGCGACTACCGGCAGCGTGTCGTCCGTCGGAATCGCCGGTTTCAAGAACACAGACGGTAGCGTGGCCGTGGTATTCACGAACACAGGCGGCTCGGCACAGAGCGTCAAGATCTCAGTCTCCGGGCTGGATGTCACGGCCGCCAAGGCATATCTCACGGATAATAGCCACTCCGTCGCTGAGACGGCGTCGACGCTCTCGGGCGGCGCACTGACGGTGTCGGTGCCTGCTCATGCGATGGTTACGGTGGTGTTGACGGGAGGAGGCAGTGCGGGGACGACGACTCCCCCGGCTAATACGAATGTGCCGTCTACTTCGGTGGTGACGCCGCCGGTGACGACGACGCAGGCGCCGGTAGGGACGGTGGCGAGGTATGGGCAGTGCGGAGGGAGTGGGTGGACGGGGGGGACGGTGTGTGTTAGCCCGTATACGTGCCAGGCGGCGAATCAGTGGTATTCGCAGTGTCTCTGAGTAAGTGAGTGAGTTAGGGTGAGGGGGTTGGGAGAGGGGGTTGAGGCGGGAAGTAAGGTGGTTCAGTTTGAAGATAGGGGGAGGGTGGTTTGGTTAGCTGAAGGGAGGAAGTTCAGTGACCTGACTGCCTGCTTGCATGTGAGCAGTTGGCCAGGTGGTGATTTAATTTTTACATTATACAATTTAAGGACGTACATATTCTGCATTTTCGGATCAGATAGTTTGAATGCCAGCTGAAGTTGTGTTGTGTACGACAGAAACGGGACGGGACGTGATTGTGATTGTGATAATCATAGTGATCCGTAGCACAGCAAATATATAGACATGGCGAGAAGACTACAGTATGGAATATGGCCGCTATTGCGGGAGACGTTCATTGGCATCGATGTAAAACATAGGAACTATCGTACCATGATGTGCCACGTCGGCGATATTATGTTGTGAGACATTGAAATGCAGGCGAATAAATTCGAAATATACAATTGTTTTCCACTCCATTAATTCAACAATAGATATTCAGGTATTCAAACTGGCTATATTCACGCTATCATACTGTTTATTATATAAATAAAATGTCAAGCTAACAAAGTTCATGCGCGCACTCTTTACCTACATATTCAATTTCTGAACATTGTTGTTTGTCACCCCCTGATGTTCCAGTCCCCTGTCGCCAACACACGACCACTTATCTTATCGGCATTGCCTAGCCAACCACGCTCCGACTCACAATTTCTAGAATCCACATGCACCCGCACGGGTCTCAACACTCCAAACACAACACCAAACCTGGGCTCACTTAATATATATCAACACAATCTCATAAGATTGCGCCCGTTCCTTCTTCCACCACCACCATTGTTCCTTCGTCACATACCTATTTTCACGCATAGCCATACATATATACCCAAGCTCAAACATTGCTACACAAACAACTCTCACCGAAGCTCGTCCGTTTACAGCATCGTCTACACAATAACGTCACCCGCCAAGAGGAAAAGCCCAGGCATCTCATTGCCAGCGCCCATCGCCCAAAATGTTCACCCGAGGCAGGTCGAAAGACCGCACCTCAAGGAAGGTGACTCCTCCATCGGCATCTTATATGTCGAATGATCAATTTGGTTTGAATCCCCCATCGTCCCTCCTGCCCCTCCCCCGCACATCCGCACCTTGGATCGAGTCTAACAATGCCAAAAAGCCAACTACCTCGCCGAGCTTCGAGACAACCGAATTGCTCGCCCCGGAGGTGCACGCCCTGCTCCATCCAACAGCCGCATGAGCCTCGACCAAGGCGCCTTCAAATCATACTCTCCAACCCCAGGTCCAGGCCCAGCCGCTCCCAGCCCAGTCAACGATGCTCCAGGACGCGCCGAAAGCATCATGTCCCACCGCCGCGCGCGCTCCTCCATGTCCACAACCTCACGCACCGGCCGCGCCCTTGTCCAGCCCCCCGCCCCGTCCGGACCGCCACTGAGTGCCTCCGTCGTCGTCCCGAGCGCGACTTATATGGAGCGCGGCCAGCGCTGGATGGAGCGCGAGGAGATGAACTCACTCCGTGACGCGCTCGAGGATATGGATACCAACGAGGAGCTTGAGGCCGAAATCAAACTACACTCAGCTGCGCAACAGGAAGCCTCGGACCTCGTATGGAGACACCAGAATCCCCAGCCAACCCCGGAGCCCGACGCGCCCTACCGATACCGCGACCACATGCGCAAGAACAGCTACCAGCATGCGCGCGCACAGAGCGTCGGACCATACACTGGCCCTGATGCGGTTCCGGTCCTAGGATTCCCTACGAGATCCGTCTCGAACAGCTCGAACGTCTCAACACAGCGCGACCGCGTCTCCAGCGGCTCTTCCACAAGTTCGGACTTCCAGCGACCCGGTCAACGCGTTTCGTTCGATGAGACGCGCGGACGCGACCCTGGACCGCGCAAGGGCGCCAAATCCTATGGATCACTCGCGCACACCATTGGCCACGCCCCATCGCGCCGTCGCAGCAGCGGGAAGCGCAACATCAGCGGTGAATTCCGGTCCTCCTTCACCACGGACCAAATCTGGGAGGAGCCGGGAGCCAGTGATGACGACGCGGCTAAGGTTGCTGCGATGAAGGGGTCGGCGGATGCGCCGGCGCCGTTGAGGGTTAAGCCTAGAAATCCGCTGAACAGAGTGCAGTTTGAGGCTGATCCGGCGGCGCCGCGCGCATCGAGCACGCCACCTCTTGAGCTGAAACCGAGAGAGCGGTTCGAGATCTACAAGAACCCCCCCTCGCAGAGCCGAAATGCAGGTTACACTGCGAACCCCGCTCCAGCCACCCCACCCGCCGAATCCACAGCCGACCCCCTCCAAACAGCCGCGGCGCCCTCCGCATCCCCAACCAAGGACGGCCGGGAAATCCGTAGCGATGACATCCGCACGGCGACGACCAAGTCCCTGCGTGACCGCAGCCCGCTGCTCCCAACGCCCAGCGCCGTCTCCGACGCGCCCGGGCGGCCCATCGTAAGCTTTGACCAGACGTGGAAGCCGCCCTCTGAGGCGAAGATCAAAACTGAGGCTGATGTGACGCCAGCTGCAGACTATCGACGACCAAGGGTCGAATCGAAATTCGAGGCCACAAGGCCGGCTCGTAAAATCGGCGGACCGCGAGAAGCGGCAGGGAGGGTTTATGGGGGCGATAAGGAAGTTGTCG
>LNAR01001887.1:0-20850 GCA_001630585.1 Pseudogymnoascus sp. BL549 | reverse complement strand
AGAGGCGAGGAAGGCTGAAGAGGCGAGGAAGGCTGAAGAGGCGAGAATGGCTGAAGAGGCGAGGAAGGCCGAAGAGGCGAAGAAGGCGGAGGATGCGAAGAAGGCCGAGGACGCGAAGATCGAGGCGAGGGAAAGGGAGGTTGCGGCTGCAGCTGCAGCAGAGGAGAAGAAGGTTGAGGTTGCCGAACCTGAGAAAGAGGATAAGGATGTTGAAGCTACGACGGCTACAACGGCAACGTCAGAGGACAAGATTCCTCAGGCCGCCGAGGACAAGAAGACAGGGACTGCCCCTATCACCACAGCCATTGGCGCCGCCCTCCTAACGGCAAACGAAGTCGTAGCAGAGACTGCGGCTAGTGCGTCCAAGGAGGTCAAGAAGGTCATTGGAACTAGTGAATCCCCAGAAGCGGCTGCAGAGGCCGAGGAATCCACTTCTGCTACTGCTACTGGTGAGGAAGTGGTCAAAGACGAAGTCAAGGATCTTGGTGATGAAGATGCAACTTCTTCGTTGCCTGTCAAACCCTCGGAAAGCGAGAGTCTGAGCAAACCCGAAGAAGAGGACGAGGACAAGATTAAGGTGCCGGAGCTGAGCGAGAAGGTTGAGAGTAGGGAAGAGTAGATGGTCTACTTAGGATGGATTATTTAATGTCAGGCACAGGCAACATGTTATATATACGAGTGTGCCAACATCAACCTGTAGTAATAGGAGTTCGGTTTCGTTTGGTGAGCACGAGAATCCAAACATTTGGATATGGGAGATAGGTATTCTCCAGTAGCAAATAATAAATACTTGTTTATTGGGTCTATTGGTTCACTATATATCCCATGCTAAATGTGGAAACTATAATGCTGATTCTGACACCAATCTAACGTTCATTCCACACACTAGGAACGTATTAACAATGCCATGTACTGTTCACGCAGCCGCCAAAACGCCCGAAAAGCATCGCCACAAACTCCGGCACCGTATTTCAATTACTCATACACAAGATTCATGACAAGGCGTATTCATACGCCCTCAAGTCTTCTTCTTGAAGAAATCACTCATCTTCTTCATCCCACTCGTATTCACCTTCTTAAGATCCCTCACGCCTCTACTCTCATTCTTCTTCGCCAGCTTCTCCTCCTCATCCTTCCTCCTCTTCTTCTCCGCCCTCGTCTCGCCCGCCTCTTCATCCTCGAAATTTCTCTTCCGCGAGAAATCATTCATGGATCGCGATGCTAGGGCGTCAGCGCGCAGTTTCGCTAGGTGCGCGAGGTGCGTGTCTAGGGGGGTGAAATCTGGGAATGAGGCTGCTTGGTCGGGGGCGGGGGCATTGATCTTGGTAGTGAGGGAGGTGCAGAGTGCGGAGGGTATGTAGGAAGAGCAGAGGTACTGGAAGGCGGTGCGCAGGCGGAGGAGGTACAGCACGCCTTCAGGGGCAACGATTGGTGGTTTGGCATCCGGCGATGGCGTCGTCAGGGCAGTAGATGCCTCCGACACTGGGGTTGCAGAGCTATCTGCAGCAGAGCTCGGCGTTTGCGACTCGGCGCTTTCGGTCTTGGGAGTAGCGCCGCTGTCTGCGCCTGCACCTTCAAGCTCCTCGTCTGGGCAATCCTCCCCGCGCGCTACGGAGAGGAGGGGCACTGCCAATGCCTTGGCAACTAGTAAGTCTTCCATACTTGCTGGGAGTCCCTTTTCAACCACTGCTTTGCATTTCTCGGCCAAGATGGTGATGAGCTTTGGCTCGGAGAGGCGGTACATGGTCTCGCCCGCGTTAACTGTGTCGCATACGGCGTCTAGGCGGTCTGTGAACTTGCTGCGCAGAGATTCATGGCCGAGGAGAGACTTGAGGTGGGGTGAGGCGGCGGAGAGGAGATCAAGATAGTCGTCTGCTTCGAGGAAGAGGCGCCTAGGTTCTTCTCGGGGCTTGGAGGATTTGCCGGCGAGGGCGGGGAGGAGGAGGAATAGTGGGTCGATGGGCGTGGCTAGGAAGAGGTCGGCGGAGGAGGCGATATAGCCTTCTGAGGGTGTATATTCGTTTCCTTCATCTTTCACGTCGACCTCCTTTTTTCCATTGTCCGTAGGTTTAGAATCTTCCTCGCATTTCCCCTCGTTAGGGGCGAGCAGCCAACTTCGAGGTTGGGATTTCGGGGCGGTGATTTTTGTGAACTCGTAAAATCCCTTCTCCGGGCAGATGAAGTATCGTGTCGGCTCGAAAGTTCTGGGATGAGCTAATGTAGCAATTCGAGCTGTACCGCTGGTGTCTTTGGGAAGGACGAAGAGTTTGGGCGGATTCTTAGAGTCGGGTCGCACTGGCTTCTTCTGTGTGGACGCAGATGTCGCGCCGGAACCAGACTTGGGTGCCGGCCCCTTTGCCTTCGCTTTTGATCTAGTCGTGCTGGGCGCCATTGCCGTTGTCGCTGAACAATGGGTTCTGTATGTTCTGTTGATGCTGAAGCCTCGAACAGCCATTCTCGGTGATACAGCCCGATAACGATAAGAGACGCGACTCAAACGCGTCAACGCCCGCGCAACTTTCGCGACCCCCTTATAATTCAATTTACCCAAGAAGGAACGAAGGACATCAGCAAATTAAAGTTGAAACCGCCGTTGACGACACCGCTGGCGGGATAATATTTACTTCGCAGAGGAGCGGAGTTCTCCAGATTACATTCGTATTTTATATTTTGAGTGTATTTTTTGGCGCAAAGTGTATACAGCGTCCAGCATCACTTTGAACGTGCTTAATTGATTTTTATTATACCCCGATCCCTGCGTAACAACAACAACTCCCCATTAGCATGGTCCGACCCCTCAGTGAACCGATTCAACATTGATGGAGGGAAGGACTCGGCGATATGTCTCAATGTATGGCTATCTTCTCCACATCAGCGGCAGGAATTATTTACATATACTAATATCAACCAACAGCGGCAGATGTGCCACACTGGCCGCCCAGGTCCCCAATGGATGCGCTAAAAAGCACCCCAGGTGGGCGAGAACGCCTTAGACGGCTTGCGGAACGAACATCACCTTCGCCTTCCCCTTCGAAACGAGGTAGAAATACTCCTGCACGAGACCGACAATATGGCGCAGCAACGTTGTCGGCCGACTTAAACGGCGAGGAAGAGGACGAGGACGATGAAGAAACACTGCAGCTGAGATTGCAAGAGATACAAGCGCGTCTAAAGCTTAAGAAGCTGCAGAAAGCAAAAGCTGGGGGTGGGGATGTCGCAGAGGCTATACCGAGGTCCAGGACCGTGCCGAATTTACGAGCGAACTCCTCTGCAGCAGTCCACGGACGATCGAATATATCTGGACTGCGCGAGGAGAGACAGGAGAGGGCCAGGTCTCAAGCCAGCGTCCATGTGCCAGTATCACCGGTCCGAAAACTCCAGGCACCCGAGCCCACAAGATCGCCAAGTAGGGTTCTCCTGGGAATTGATAAAGGGCTTAAAGGCTGTGATGTATCTTTGAAGAGACCACCCAGTATCCGCAAACCAGCGGATGCGTTGATGGACAACGTTAAACGTGCCAGTAGCTACCTACAGAGATCCAACACACCGATGGCCAACCAGGATCCGTTTGCTACAAGGCCTTCAACGTCTCAATCTCAGAGTAGGCCTGCCACTTCCTTTAGTGAGCGCATGGCCAAGATTAGAGACCAAGAGACTACCCAGAAAGAGACGGATGCGAGGATAAAGAGACTCCGGAGTAGAGCCTTTGATATCGATGCGAGGCAAATGGAAGACTTCAAGGCTGCCGCAGTTGCATTGCCGGAAGCGCGACCACAAGTGCCAGAGTTCAGCAGAGATCAAGTGTTAGGATTGCAAGGTTCTGGTGGCGGCACATTGCACAAAAGTAAAAGCACAGGCTACTTGAACTCGGCGGCAAGGGATGTCAGTGGATCGACAGCTTCGACACTTGCACAGTCTACAGACTCGCAGCCTTCGTCTCAATTTGGGCCTAAATCTTCTGCCTCGTCAATCCAGTCTGTACCGAGCGGCTCACAGACTGATCCAGTTGAATTTGAGTCGTTCTCATCCCTCCACCTCTCCAAACGGATAATTCCCCATACCGTCCTTTCTCGGACATTGGCGGGCAAGAAAATATTTACACTTCCTGACCTCCTTCGAGATGTTAAAGCACCCGATTTTCGATTGCCAGATTATGAGGAAGACGTCGTGGTTCTCGCTGTCCTTGCTTCTAAATCAGATCCAAAGCCACAGAAAAATGGAGCTACCAAAGGCCAGAAATTCATGATCCAGTGTCTCTGTGATCTGAAGTGGGAGGTGGATTTGTTCCTCTTTGATACAGGTTTTCAAAAATACTGGAAGCTCACGACAGGCACGGTGGTTGCTATACTCAACCCGACCATCATGAAGCCCGTGAAAACCGACACAGGACGGTTCAGTTTGGTAATCAACTCGAGCGACGACACAATCTTAGAGATTGGCACAGCGAGGGATCTGGGATACTGCAAGTCAATCAAGAAAGACGGCAATGCTTGTAGCACCTGGGTGGATAAACGTCGCACGGAGTATTGCGACTATCACGTCAATGAAACCCTCAAGAAGACTAAAGCCTCCCGGATGGAGGTGAGCACCATGGATTTTGACTATAAAGCCGGTAAAAGGGGTGGTGGTCGTCGCAAAAACGAGATATTTAATCACGCAGAACGTCGATCGGAGCTACTCAAGAAGAACCAAGGCATCGCATATGATCGAAGTACCCAATCAACAATGTATGTACATAGGGGAGATAGGGGAGACGTCCATTTTGAAGGAGAAGCCGGGGAAAAGATGCAAAAGGCACAAAGGATGAGGCAAAAACTGGCAGAGAAAGAGAAGGAGCGTGAGTTGCAGAAACAACTGGCAAATTTGGGTGGTGGATTAGGTGCAGAGTATATGCGCATTGGATCCGGCTCTCAGCAATCGCAGCAAAAAGAAAGTGAAGCTGATCTATGGGAGCCAGAGCCTCGCCCTGATGCAAAGCAGCTGGGGCTTCTGGGCGGGAAGGCTAGCGACATGAGTCTTGGCCCGGCGAAGCGGAAGAGGACTGGGAATGATTCTATAAGTTCTAGCGCCCCTGCGATGGGGTGGGGAGGGCAACTTACTAAAGAGCTGGGACGGATGAAGGATGGAGAGAGATTGCAGCCTGTGAAGAAGAAGACGCGTTTTGTGACTGCGAAGGGCATCAGGGAAGCTGGGAGGGACAGCTTTGGTGGTGATGTTTCGAAGGCTTTGTTCGATGATAATGATGACGATGATGATCTCGAAATTATCAAGTAGCGAGCGTTGTGTTGGAGCTTAATAGAAATTATAACGAGAGTCTTCCTTGATTCGTCTGCCTGCGGCTTCAGAATCAAGGCACGCTGGTCTTACATATCAACTTGACTTTGGGATTAATGCTCGACAACTGTTTTGATCAACTCCAGTATATTGGCATTGAGTTAGCGAGCTATAATAAACTACCGCTTTCAGTTGGTAGTGTACAACTGCTTGGTAAAATAGTAACTTCACAAAGCCCTCTCATAGTGCAGTAGCTACTAATTTTAGGGGGTTGGAGCATAGTATATGTGTTAGCAATATAGCAAAAGAAGTAGAAATTAACAATGATATAGAGTCAACTCAAGCTCTCGTCAGTATGCCATTAAGCATTTCCTTAACATCAGAAGCCACCATGCCTCGTTCCCCACTTTGATAATGCATATCTTGCGCCAAAAATCTCCTCGCCATCTGCTCTGCCTCCTCCAAACTCTCTGCCTCTTCCTGTGAAATCTTTGCACATGCAGCTACCAGGTCTTCCCCCTTGCTAGACAGGATAATCAGTTCATCCGCTCTCTCAACAATGGCGGGGTCGATCCCATTCATCGCAGCACAGCAAGTCCCAAAGCTCGACATGCTCTTGCCAGATATGAAGTTGTACAAATATGTCACCTGTTTTTCAACAGCCTCGCTATCTGGGTCGACTCGCACTTCCATGTGTCCAAACACCAACTCTGGACGATCTTGTAGTGCACCACTTGCGAAGATCTCGTGGAAGTGTGTGGCAGCAAGGACTTTGGGTCGTTTAGCCCCTAGACTGAGATAGTACTCAAAGACACCACAGGCAAGGCCAGCTCCATCAGAAGAGTTTGTTCCTTTCCCAAACTCGTCAATGACAACGAGGCTACGGTGTGTGGCTAGGGTGGTAGCTAGGGCAATTTGCTGAAGATCGATCATGAAGGCGCTTTGGGCGCGTGAAATACTCTCGCGTGTGGCAATTCGAGTTAATATTTTGTCAGTTAGGCCGATGGTGGCGCCTTCTGCTGGGACGAAGCTTCCGATATGTGCCATGTAAACGATGAGTGCAATCTGCTTGAGATAGACACTTTTGCCTGAGTAGTTTGGTCCCGTCATCAATAAGAGGCTTGGACCCTTTGGTTGGTTGTCGTTTGTAGACATCGTTTCATCGTCGCTTTCGTTGCCACTGCCTCCCTGGAGAAAGGCATCATTGATCACATATGAGGGCACTGTCAACTCCTGCAAAAGATGTCGGCCGCCGGTAATATCTATTACATTGTCATTTGTCATCCGAGGAGGCAAAAGGTTGTGCTTTCGGGCTCCTTGTGCGAGTGCGACGAGGCAGTCGAGGTCTCCTATGATGTCTGATGTGTCCTTGAGGACCTTCTCATGTCTTAGTACTCCTACTGCAAGTTCATGAATAATCTCAATCTCCCTGTCTGTGTCTTGCGTGAGCATCCCATATTCATTTGTATTCCAGATACCACTTACCGCAAATCATGCCGTACATGTCACCAAAATGACTGTCAATCTCTTTCATTTGGCGGTTCTTATAGTATCCCATGTCCTCAGTACAGAACGATAGATTCCAGACGTCGTCATCCAGCCCCTGGCCCTCGTAGCTACCCCTTCCGGTTTCAGGATCGAGAGTAACCACTGTGAGAAATCCGAGCTGGGGGAAATATATGCAGTTTTCGACATACTGAGCAGCCCATTCGGGGAGCTCAGCTACCAATCTTGCTGCCACTTCGCTCAAGAAATCTTCGAGGCCATCATATGTTCTCTTTAGGTTGTCCAGATCTGGGTCCACGCCCTGCACAACGATAGTGCGATGATGTATATCGGACTCTGCAAAATCTACAGTTTGGGTGATGAGTTCACCAACCACATGTAGCTCGGCTGGCTGCAATTCTCTGAGGACCTAACGGGATAGTAAGAATATGGGATGGAACCTGGATATAGAATGGGGTATTAAGAGTACCTTGCCTACAATCGCCAGCTTATCTCCGTCTTGAATACTCCTAATCGCATCCACAACCTTCAGTGAATGGAAGGTAAACTGCTGCAGGGTTCCCCATATACCCTGCTTTATTGCCCCTCCTTTGCTTGCTGGACCACTGACCCCTTTTGTGAGGTGAATTAGCACAGTACGAATATTCTTGATTCGTTTGAGACTTTGGGTAATGATATTCAGAGCCTCCGCATTGTCAGGCCTGAGAAAGATAGCAATCGTATTGTGGCGTTCCTGTATCACATTCAAGTCTAAGCTCGGCCTCAGAAAAACCTGTCGGAGCTTATGTTTGCCTTGGGGTGTGTGAGAAAGTTGGTGGAAGAGACCATACACAGATAAGCTCTCTTTGACTCCAGAGTTGGATTTAGTAGGTCCTTGCATGTGTCTGCTTGGGTGACATTCAGACTGGAAAATCTGTAGAGAGTTGAGGGTGTCGGCATTGATAAACATCATGTCTGCCAAGCTGAACATCTCAATTGTGCTGATATGGAACGCTACCAGGGCCTCCTGATCCCCTGGCAAATATTCGGTTGTTCTGCGTCTCGCAAGGTAGCTCATAACTGCGCCCGAGCACCCAATCTGTGGTGCCGTTAGTTATGTTTTGCTGGAATAGGATACGATTGATTGCACTTACCGAAACACGACTATCAAGATCAATGCATCCAGCGAGTCTGAGCAGTCGACCTTGATGACCAGCAGCCTCATACTCTTCAGGGTCTTGCATATATCCCATGTTTCCCATGAGTTCATCACCTGGTGTGGAGAACTGCATGCGTGGGCCATTGCTAACATTGAGGTCCCAACTAACCAACTTGCTCTTTGCGGACTCATATTGGAATTCAGCCGACGGCCTCGAATCGAGAACATATGTGCCGAAAATTGCATCTGATAATGCTAGTTTAGTAACCACCTCTTCTTGCTTCAGGTTGGGATAAAGGAGTAAGTAAGAGTAAGCATACCGGGATTATCACCACGACATGCGTCCTTCGCCTCTTTCATGAGGTGGTCTTCAAGGACGTCGTCCGACTTGGTACTAATGAGAATCACAGTTGGGGAAGCATGTAGCTTCAAGGTATCCACAATATCCTGACCGGATAGTTTTATATCTTCCATAAGGAACAACTTCTCCTCTCTGGCAATATAATATGCACACCCTAGCGTACCCCGATCCCTCATGTCAACTGCCATTATGATCTCGTTTAATGCATCAGCATCCTCACGATCCTGGACTTCTGCTTCACTCTCAATCTCAGCAGCATGGTTACCGATGCATGAGAGGGAAGAGGTGCCGCTGCTTGCATGAGACCTCGGCAATCCGAAGGAGGTCCGTTTTGCGGATGCCAGTCTAGGCAAAGCCGGCGACGACAGGGGGAGAGAGGTTCGCAACACGGAGCCTTGCCTAGAAAACCGACTTCTTGCAGACTGGCATGTAGCGAACGCTCCTGGGCGTATCGGGGTTTGAAACCCAGCAGACGAGGAGGGCTCTGAGCTGCGAGCGTTACCTCCAGCGGGTAATTTTGGCCCACGTCCTGAAAACCAAACAATTGAGCTTGACTGCGAGCCAGTTTTCTGCCGTTTGGAGGACATTACCACTTATTTGCGTGTTTTGTAGTTGTTAAAAGTTGAATGTGTCTAACAGACACAGAGACAGCTGTGCCGACAAACGGTCCTTGGTGGTTGAGGTTGGGAGCTGGCTAGTGACAATCCTCAAGCCTCGGCCTGGAGGATTAAGCCTCCCACGCAGTGCCACTCGGCGGAGAAGATGGATTGTAAAAGAAAATATAGAACTTATACGAATTGAGTTTGAAATGGTTTGAATAGATAATATCAACACAACTTACATCTACAATTTATGTCACAGTATTCCACTGAGAAAAGAGAAGGAACTTGTCCTTCAACGCTCTCTCCATATATGACATACTTGCATTTTTTATTCATCCCCATCTTCCACACCCATAATCCATATTATACAACCATCACCCCCTCCTTTCAGCGCACCTCCGCACTCCCCCCCTCCCTCACCCACTCAGCAAACTCCTTCTTCTGCTTCCTAATATCCACAAACCCCGGTCTGCTCTCTAGCGCCTTATACGGATTCCCGATATAATCCTTCGCGACCAGTCCATCCGCGCCCAGGAAGCCCTTCTCGCCCTCGCGCTCAATCTTGCCGGCCCACACGCGCCAGCGTATCGGCCGCAGCTCAGCTGTGCCCAGCACCAGGCCCATAATGGTGGTGAAGAGCGCGATGATGGTTTCGAAGACGATGTCTATGGGGAGGCTGGCGGAGGAGGGCGCATCGTGTAATGCGGTCGTGGTGGACTGGAGTGCTGAGTGCTCTTGGGCTGAGTAGCAACTGCAAGGTGTTCGGTCAGCAAGGGAACTTGATGATTGGGATTGTGGGGAGAGCATACGCGTGTGCGAGGAACAGCAGGCCGAGGCCCGTGATTGATTTTGAGAGCCAGGGCATTGTTTGTTTTGTTGGGGTATTGTCGAGGCTATTCGTCAGGACAGCCCTCTGATAGCTTGTGGTTGACGTTCACTTTCTGGGCTCCAATGCTTGGCGCTACAGCTCAATCCGCAAACTAAGCTAGGGTCACATCAGGTGTTCCCTGTACAGCACTACAACAATCACGAATACGTATATCACCAAATTTGCATATCCGATCAGTTCCAGACATTTTCAGCGCATGGAATTTTCGGGTTCTATCGCTAGTTATGATATCATCATGTCATAAAGCTTCGTTTGTACTCTTCTGACAGTAAATTAACCTTCAACTCCAGCTCGAAAATGTGACATTACGTCGTCACGGCGCTGGATATGGGCAAATAGACTATATCTAAAGGATCCCATTCCATTTACAACTTCTGCATGGCAACCTGATAAATGCGTTAGCGGTTTGATGTCATATTTTTCGGGATATGTGGTGCAACTTACAACGTCGGAGGACTGGATGTACTCATCGAAGCTCTCGGCAAGCTCCTCCTGGAGGTCATCAAGACCAACCTTCTCGTCCTCAACGACCAAGTTAATCTGGAGCTTCTTGATACCGAAGCCAACAGCGACGAGCTTGGATCCACCCCAGACGAGACCATCCTTCTCAACGCTGCGGACGGAGGCCTCAAGAGCAGCCATATCGGTCTCATCGTCCCAAGGCTTAACGTCAAGGGTGACAACGGACTTGGCGGCAGGCTTGACCTTACCCTCCTTCTTCTTTCTGTACTCCTCGAGTCTCTCCTCACGAATCCTGACGGCCTCGGCATCCTCCTCCTCGTCATCAGAGCCGAACAAGTCGACATCATCCTCATCCTCCTCAGCAGCAGCTGGTGCCTTGGCTGGGTTCAGGGTAACCTCGGAGACCTCAGGTCCGTAGGCGGTGTATGGCTTGGTGGCATCTCCGGAGAGAGTCTCGAACTCATCGGTGTAGGAAGCGATGTGCTTGTACCATCTGGCAGCGTTGGGGTACTTGGCTGCGTCTGGGGCGGAGGAGAGAGCCTTGAAGGTGGCAACATCGGCCTGGGAGGCGTTGTAGCTGTAGTCTTGTTAGATTGCTGTGTGCAAGACTGCAGATGCAAATAAAGCATGAAAATGATGCCAATGTTTCAAATCAGAGTTGCACAAGTGCTTGGTTTTGTCGCCATAACGGGGTTCTTGAGGCCCCTCAGTAACACGGACCAATATCGTTCTTCATAATGAGGGGAAGTCTGAGTCACCGCTACTGTCATGGACAGCAACGGAGTGGCACGATAAGGAAATAGAGGTGAAATTCAGAGATTGTATGCTTACCCAACGATGTAGGAGCGGGTGGTGAGGTAGCTGTTGAGGACTGCAACAAGTCAGCGTTGATCTCTAAATTTTCCATTTCTTGGCCAAATAGAGGGGTTCAAATCGAGCGGTGGGGGAGGCAAAAAGCAAAAAAGTGCCCAAAGTCAGAACTTACCCGTAAGGCCAGCCTCGGAGACGAGATCGGTGAAACCCATGGTGAAAATTTGTGATTGAGGATAGAGACGAGGTTATTGAGGGATCGTAAGGAAGAGTTGTAATGTCGCGATCTCTATTTGGGCTCGAGAAGTGAGGATGTTCTTTTCGCAAATATTGTGGGAGGGGTGAGTGATTTAATTGGTCGCGTATTTAGCGCGGAGCCGCACCGCCACACGTGTGGTTCATCAGTGGTACCTGAATCGCAGCCTGACGGATAATTTGCCATTCTAGCCATTCAAGTATGGGAGAGCTAAATTCTCGGTGGTAGAAGGTTGCTAAATCTAGTCGGTTTTCTGTTTCTACAGAAGAAACCAAAGAAAATACCATTTAGCACAGCACTGGTGGCGAGAGATCATATTGACTGAAGAGAGAGGCGTCTTTTAAACTAAGCCCATGAGCCCTATTGCGTGATAAAAACAACCACTATAAATACAGTCTCATATATGTAACAAAAATATTATACTATACAAATCCAGACACGCTCCATCCTCCCCTTATAACTCCATTCCAATTTTGACTTCCCAAAACCCCGATAAATTCCATCCCCTTACTCATCCCCACCTGTGATCGATGCAATTTCCAGTCCATCCCCCTTCACCTTAACACTGGCAACATGATTCTTCCTTAGCTGGCCCCGAATAATGAGGTCCGCAAGCTTGTTGCCGACCTCCTTTGAGATCAATCTGTTCAGTGGCCTTGCTCCAAAGCGTGGATCATATCCTCGGTCCGCAAGCCAAGTCTTCGCCTCGTCATCGACATTGAGAGTGATTCTTCGCTCGTCCAATCTCCCTTGGAGCTCCTTGAGGCGAATATCCACAATCTCCCGCAAAGCCTCATGTGACAGGCGCTTGAAGACTATAAACTCGTCGATGCGGTTCAGGAACTCGGGTGGGTAGTTCTGGGAAACCACGTTCATAACGGCCGAGCGGACCTCGGGATCGATTTGTCCTTCGTCGTTCTCCTTATACGGATGATCCAGGTTCGCACCGACTAGGATATCAGCGCCGAGGTTCGAGGTGAGGATGATGAGGGTATTGCGGAAATCGACCTTGTGGCCCTGCGAATCTGTTAAGAAGCCTTCGTCGAGCACCTGAAGGAGAAGTGCTGAGATATCCCTGTGAGCCTTTTCAAACTCATCAAACAGGAGAACCGCATACGGTTTCCTCCTAACTGCTTCCGTCAACTGCCCAGCATCATCGTAGCCTACGTATCCAGCAGGAGACCCGATGAGCCTAGAGATCGTGTGCTTTTCTTGAAATTCACTCATGTCGAAACGAACGACGGCCTGCTCAGTTGAGAACAGGAAAGACGCTATCTTCTTTGCGAGCTCCGTCTTCCCAACACCAGTAGGGCCCAGGAAGAAGAATGAGGCGAGCGGGCGATTCTCGCCGTTTAATCCGGCGCGTTGCATCCGAACGGCATTGGCGACAGAGACAAGTGCTTCGTCCTGGCCTCTAACGGATTGGCGCAAAGAGTCTTCCATGTGAACAAGCTTCTCAGCATGACCAGAGGTCAGCTTCGAAACCGGAATGCCAGTGGTTCGCGATACGACCGCAGCTATATCATCCGCTGAGACTGCATCATGGATGAGGTTGCTTTCCGAACCTGCGTCCAATCCAGTCTCGCCATCTGCTGGCAACTGCTGTTCCAACTGGGGGATGATGGAATAGCGCAACTCTCCGGCGCGGCCATAGTTGTTGAGGCGCTGTGCTTGTTCAAGTTCCGTCCTCGCCTCCTCAAGCTCAGCTTTCAGCTTCTTGATAGCCTCCAGCCCCCCACGTTCTTTCTCCCATTTCTCGTTCAAGGCGCCTACTTCCTCCTGCGCAGCCTCCAAATCAGCTTCCAGCTTTTCTCTTCGCTCCCGACTTGAAATATCCCTCTCTTTTCTAAGACTCTCGAGCTCAATTTGGATTGTCATAATACGCTGATCCAAGCGCAATATATCCTCAGGTTTGCTTTCCTGCTGCAAACGAAGAGCGCTGGCCGCTTCATCCATGAGATCAATTGCCGAGTCTGGGAGAAATCTTTCCGTGATATAGCGGTTTGCCAGCGAAGCAGCTGCAACAAGCGCACCGTCCAATATGCGTACTCCATGGTGAATCTCGTAACGCTCTTTAATTCCGCGCAAGATACTAATAGTATCTTGAATATTCGGTTCATTCACCATGATCGGCTGGAATCTCCGTGCAAGTGCAACATCCTTCTCAATAAGTCGATACTCGTTGATCGTCGTGGCGCCGCAGCACTGAAGCTCGCCACGAGATAGTGCTGGTTTAAGCAGGTTCGATGCATCGATGCTACCCTCCGCCTTCCCAAGCCCAAGCAGTATATGCAGCTCATCCACAAATAGGATGACCTTGCCTTCCGCCTCTTCTACCTCTTTCAGCACCTTCTTCAGGCGCTCCTCGAAATCGCCTCGGAACTTCGCCCCGGCAATCAGCTGTCCCAAATCAAGCGAGACAACCTTCTTATCTCTCATCGACTCCGGTACATCCCCCCTCACAATCCGCTGCGCCAGTCCCTCCAGTATCGCCGTCTTGCCCGTGCCCGCCTTGCCGATCAGGACGGGGTTGTTCTTCGTTCTGCGCGACAGCACCTGGATGGTGCGCTGGATCTCCGCATCTCTGCCTATGACTGGGTCGAGTTTCCCATCTTTGGCTTTCTGTGTAAGGTCGACACCGTATTCCTCCAGCGCCGACTTTTCCTCCCCGCCACTCATGTCCATGCGATGTGTTCCCCCCGGAGGGTGTGGTCGGCCGCCGCGTCCATTGGCATAGTGCCTAAGAGATACTACCGGAGATAATCTCGGTGTAAGTCGAAGATTCGTGCGTATACTCGGTACTATGTATGATCGAGGAGCTATAGCATAGCTTCGTGGTGTAACCGTTGACAGCCTCGCGGTGGCGCAAATGCGCCTCGCAGGCGCGTTAATCCGTGACGATAGCATTCTGCAATATGCAGTGTGTTCAGACAATTGGAAGCACAAGGGACATAATGAGATATAAAGACTTAACTATTGCAAATTATATGCAATGTTGGATTGAGGGTTCGTGGAAATTTCTAGAGCTTTCAAGAAACGTCATGACGCCCGCGGCTGCCAAGACAAGGCTGAACGGCCATAAATTGCCATCGCAGCCTCGCCAACCCACCTCTCTCATACCAACAAACTACTCATGTTACCCTAAAGGCTAAAGAGGGGCTCATAGCTTTGGGTTGATCTTGGCAAAATTAGCCTATTAAAGGCTATACTATTGTAGCTATAGCTTTGAATCGCTGGCAGTATTGTTCCATTCACAGCTGCCTTGAATGCTCACCCTGGCGGGGGTATAAAGGAGCAGTTCCGAAGTAGGTATAATAAGGTAATCACTTTGAGACATTTGGTCCCCTTTAATATCTTCAAATCAGCTACAGTAAAGGCCTTGACGAACTCCATATTGCAGTCAGTCTCACACCCAAAGTCTCTGATCCTATGCTGAACATCCTCTCCGATTACCATCTTCAAGTAGTATATTCAAGTTGCACCTGCTTCATCGTTATACCTTACCATACATGCACATTTCATTGTATAAGGGAGCGTGTTCTGAGATAACCAAATTATTTGATATCTAGTTATGGAATTACTCTGTCAAGTTCATCTCTACATTCTACTTGACCGTGGTTGAAGAGCCAGCCAAGCAAACGCCGTACGCTACAAAACGAAACACCCCCCATCCAATTCCCTTATCCTTTGTTGAAATAACTTTTCCGGAAAACCCTTTGAAGATGCCGTTGAAGACAAATGCCCCAGTTCCCCAGATTCATGCTGTCATAACTCGTGTTGAAAAATGCTCCCTAAGACTCCAAAAGGAAAACTGTCTAGTAACGGTACATGTCTGGCTTGTATGGTCCCTCGACGGCGAGGCCAAGGTACTCAGCCTGGACGGTGGAGAGGGTGGAGAGCTCGGCGTTGACGTGTGCCAAGTGGAGCTGGGCGACCTGCTCGTCCAGGATCTTGGGGAGAACGTAGACGCCGACATCGAGCTTCTGGGTCTTGCCGAACTCAATGTACTTCTTGCCGAAAGCGGCATCCTCGGACTTGTACAACATGATCTGGGCAAGGACCTGGTTGGTGAACGAGCACGACATGACGAACGAGGAGTGGCCGGTGGCACAGCCAAGGTTGACGAGGCGGCCCTCAGCAAGGAGGATGACGTGGCGGCCGTTCTTCATGAGGAAGCGGTCGACTTGGGGCTTGATGTTCTGGACGGACTCAGCGTTGGCCTTCAACCACGCGACATCAATCTCGATATCGAAGTGACCAATGTTGCAGACGATGGCATCGTTGGGCATGGCCTCGAAGTGCTTGCCAACGAGGATGTCACGGCAGCCGGTGGTGGTGACAAAGATTTGTCCCTGGGAGACAGCCTTCTCCATGGTGGTGACCTGGAAACCAGAGACAGCAGCCTGGAGGGCGTTGATGGGGTCAACCTCAGTGACGATGACACGGGCACCCATGGAGTGGAGAGCCATGGCGCAACCCTTTCCGACATCACCGAAACCGGCGACAACGGCGACCTTGCCAGCAATCATGACATCGGTGGCACGCTTGATACCATCGACGAGGGACTCACGGCAACCGTAAAGGTTGTCGAACTTGGACTTGGTAACGGAGTCGTTGACGTTGATGGATGGGACCAACAGCTCGCCGTTCTTGAGCATCTTGTACAGGTGGTGAACACCGGTGGTGGTCTCCTCAGAGACACCGTAGCAGCCCTTGAGCATCTCAGGGTACTTCTTGTGGACCAACGAGGTCAAGCTAGTTCACGATTAGACTCGGATTCCAACGCAAAAACGGGGCTGGTTAAACTTACTCTCCACCGTCATCGAGAATCAGGTTGAGGCCCTTGTTGTCCTTGAAGGCAACCAATTGTTGCTCAAGGCACCACTGGTACTCCTCCTCGGTCTCTCCCTTCCAGGCGAAAACTGGGACACCAGCGGCGGCAATGGCAGCAGCGGCGTGGTCCTGGGTGGAGAAGATGTTGCAGGAAGACCAGGTAACCTCAGCACCGAGGAAGGTGAGGGTCTCGATAAGGACGGCAGTCTGGATGGTCATGTGGAGACATCCAGCAATGCGGGCACCTTGAGTATTTGTTAGAACTTTGTTTGTATTATGAGACGATGAATTCAATTACCCTTAAGTGGCTGATCCTCAGCGTACTTGGCACGGGTGGCCATGAGACCGGGCATCTCATTCTATTGATTCTGTCAGCTTCAAGTTCCGATGGATATTTTTTATCCGTTTCAAGTGAGGGGTCATGTAAATACCTCAGCGAGCTCGATCTCCTTGCGGCCGAAAGCCGCGAGGGACAGGTCAGCGACCTTGAACTTAGTTGCTGGTGCTCCGCTCATGATTGCGATGTGAATTGTTTATGGGGGGGATTTTGGATGGGGAGGAAAATGAGGTGTTTGGGAGAGTAAGAGGAATGAGAAGGTGAAGGCGGGGGAGGGGAGTGGGACAAGAAGAAGGATCGTATATTCGCTAAAGATAACCCCACCAACCTTTCGGGTTTGGCGGCTTGTGGTGGTTGGCCCCTGAACGAATAATGCCCGTGGCGGTGAGAGGCCGAAGGAGGGGTAAAAGTCTCCGTTGTCAGGCAAAACTCAGCTGTTGGGGGCAGAAGCGCCCTGTAAGACGTACGATTGAAGCAATTACTTACTTTAAAAACATGGCCGGGTCTGTACATTACAATCAGAGAAGCTATTATGGTAATTAAGGGACTTTTATTTCTTCTTTTTCACTGCAAGGGACATGTTGGACAAGAGCAATAAAAGAGGGGGACTTGTGGCCTGAGATCTGTTATGGTAAGCTTACAGTACAGTGCAGCAAACAGACATTTTCCGGGCGCTGTAAAACACCTGGTACTGCACTGCCCTTCACATTACAATGTAACCTACCCTGCCTCTACCAGTCCCCGAAGACGGGTTGCATCGCAAGCTGAGACCTGAAATTTGCTTCAGCATGTTTAAGAGTACACAGTTACACTTTTGGTGCGGGGCATTAATTGGTGGTTGGAAACTTTGTGTGGCCTGTCTCGACTATATGATTGGCTCTCAACCCGCATCGGGGGTTTCTGGGAAGGGCGCGAGAATCTCCCCGAGTGATGATCTGGGATACCCCTCGCTCCCCACGCTGCGTATTCGGATGTCATCCTTGGCGAAAACAACAAAATATGCTGACTCTAGCGTCGTGGAAGAGGCAGCTGGGTATTCACACCCCTACTACTTCCGTATTCCTTCACTTCAAATGTCTCCGAAGGAGTTCAGCTGCTTAATATAGTTTTGATTTTTCTTTTATGGCTGTAATAGACAAATACTATATACAGCTCGTTCTAGTCCGTCGAACGCCATTGCCATGCAAATCCCCCAAACGAGCAGATCATTATCTCGCGTTCCCCATCCCCATCCCCATCCATTCCATGCCCCTTTATCATCACACAAAACCCCCTAAGTTAGCTTAGGATGACTCTCCAGGAAGCAGGGTATCTTTAGAAAGGAACATCTTTGCGCTGATGGTGGCGGTGAAGTTGTCGACGGTGCGTCCATACTGCTCGACCTGGCGAGCTAAGAGCATCGACTCGAGACGAGATGGCTCAGTTGGCAGCTTGAAAAGAGTCTTCCAGTCATCTTCTGGGAGCGGCGCCTGGCCAGCTGCGACCCTTCCGGCGTTCTCGGCCTTCCTCTTTGTTTGCCAAGCAGTGACCTTGGTCTGCTCACGGGCAAGTTGTCTTTGGTAGTATCTGAACAGTTAGTTAGTAAAGTATCGAGGAGAAGCGAACTTGGAACTTACTGGAAGTTGTTCAGCTCGGTGTAGTGGCTCTCAACAGCGTCCAAAAGCAGGTCGCACGACTTCTCCAGGAATGGGTCAATCGACATATCAAGAGTGGTCTCGTATGCTGGATATAATGGGATCTCAGGGGAGAGACCCTTAATGTCTGACAAGCTGGTGGGGAACTCAAGCTCGGCAGATGGCACGGCCGGAAGTTGGTGTAGGAAAGAGGTCAAAAGGTGGGAGTTGTGGACGATAAGGGGAAGCTCAACAAGGATATCCTTGTAGGACATCTTGGACTTCTGGAGGCTAAAATAAAACGGTCAGCATTTCGATGCGATTTCCAGCCATGATATGCATGCAACGAACCTCTCAGTTGTGAACTTGGCAACACCTTCCTTGTAGGCCGCCATAAACGTAGGCGAGAGTCTGAACGCACGCAGGCTCAGCGCTCCCTGTGCACTCCTCGACACATCGTGCACCAAGCAGACGGTGCGCTCGTTAACCTCCTTCTGGTAGAAGTACTGGTTCTCGATCAGGTTCAGGTTGATGAAGCTGCCCATATTCGCGCTCGTGTACCACCCAACGTTGTTGGCGTCCACGTTGACCTCACGCAGGTACTTGATCATCTCGTTCTGGTAAACCACGTTGGCCTTGGCGCGCGGTGCTGCTGCGGCCGCGTTCGATGCGTTCAGGTGGTCGTTCTGGCTCTGGTGCGACGAGTCGGACTGGACGATATCTGTGGTGGGGAAGGGGAAGCTGTTGGTGACCTCGAGGGTGCTGTTCTTGTCCATGCCGACGATGGAGCCGGTTGCGGTCGTAGGGAACGCAGCTGTGCAGTGCTTGACGATCTTCATGACAACCTATATCCTGTCAGTCGTGAACTGGCCACCAAAGCCCTATCGCCATACCAAAGCCTCCACCTGGACCGCGTTGAGCGGGATCTCCTTCGAAATAGCGTCCGCCATATTGAATAATGTAAGGTTTCCCTGGTGTACGGCGAGTTGATGAAGCTTGCGAGGGCGATCGGCAAGAGGGTTGTCAACGTGAGGTAGTCGTCGCAAATTGAATCTCGTCGGGCGGGACACTTTTTGGACGTCGTTTCTCGTTTGTGGGATCGCAAACGCAAAGTCTTGGCGTTAAATCGCGCTAGTATATTTAGCGCCATCGCACGCATTTCCACTCTCTCACGTCTCTTAAATATAGGCAAGTCACGTTTTCACAACCCTGGAATATGGTTCTAAGGTGATTGATTTAAGTTACACGTTTCCAGTTTAAGATATTATCATTTCAGGCCAGTAACGGCGCCTATTGGCAGAGGCTTATACGATGAAAGTCTATTGTAACGCCCGCTATGATGTGCTCGCTTGAAAGCAAAAGGCGCAAAACCCCCAACCGATCCGAGTTGAAAGCAAAGCAGAAACCAAATAGGTATTGCGCCGGGTACAAGTCTATCTCGTGTTTTGTGTCGTGTCATCATAACTCTCTTCTTCTTCATTAATTTTTCCTTCGCTGTGTCAAGTCATTGGTGTACGTTGCCCTCTTCATTTGGCCACCCATTCTTCAATTGCCCAGCTGTCAATGTTGTCCTTGATGACAAGCTGGAGGCGCTCAATGTGCCACTCAGTGTAGCTGTGCCTTGCGGCACCTGCGGCGCGGCGGTGAGCTGGTCCAACCCCGCCCGCAACGGCGTCTTCCTTCGTTCTCCAAACGCAAGTTGCAAGGTTTCTCCCGGTTACATCGGGAACTCCAAACCAGTACCTGGAAACATGTTAGAAATTTAAATAGGCAATTTTCATGTGTTATCACTTACTTCAAGAAACCACCACTCTGGACCGCCTCCACGTGGGCCGCCTTGTCGAGAGCACCGAGGTTTGAATAGTCGGTCGTTGGAGGAACTTGGGACCTGAAGGCAACGATATAGAAAGATTGCTCGGTCCATGAATGGCCAATCGCTTTGGCACGCTCCCGCAGGTCCTCGACAACTTCGGCCCAATTGAAGGTTTCGACATATGGGGCAGTTGCGTAGTCTTCCCTCAAGGCCTTCATTTTGATCAAAGCGTGCGCCAGAAGCTGCTCTTGAGTGCTGACAGTGCGGAGATCCAGCAGATGATCATGGTCGGTATATGGCGAGATGACCAAATGAGTTTCTGCCGTTGACTTTGGCTCGGGTACTGGCGCCACCGGGATGGAAACTGGCTCAATGGACTTGACAGCAATGGGTGCCACAGGCTTCTCCACGAGAACAGGACCAATGTCGACCGCCATTTTTACGGCGGGAATGAGAATTTGTGTTTGAAGCACGTGACGAGGGGGCGGCTTTGTTCTGTGTCTTAGAACGAGGGGCGATAATTGGTGCAACGAAGCCGGTGACACTGAGAAGATGTTCTTTGCCCAATTGACCGCAGCGTCGATGTGAGAAGAAGGGAACGAAACGGGAGGCAAAAAGAGAGAATGAATGGACTCAGAAACTACCTGGGATGTGACTTTATTATAAAACGGAAGGCAAAAAAGAAAAAGTGCAAGGCGGGCGAGTCTAATAAATACTACGGATTTACTGTTACTAAGTTAGTGGCAACCGAGACAATATAGCTCGACATCTTCGAGCCCGATGGTGCAAGACGGCCTCGGGTTGCCAGGCACGCACTGTGGGACCCGGCCGGTCCTGAAGGCGCTTGGGAAAAACGTTTAATCTCAGTGTGGTGGGTGGTGGATTATTGGTGTTTGCTTGGTTCGTCATGACTCGACAGAATATTCACTCGGCTTCTTTTTTTGTTAGAAGCTAAA
>LNAR01001886.1:0-20797 GCA_001630585.1 Pseudogymnoascus sp. BL549 | reverse complement strand
GTGTCGGTCAGAGGGGGGTGAGGTGGAGGTGGGGGGGGACTGACGTTGGAGGATTGGAGGGTGCGTTGGAGGACGGTGATGGTGTGGTCTTGGGCTGTCACATCGGCGAGACTCTTTGGGCGGCTAAAGGGCAGTGATATCAGTTTAAAGCCTGTATAGAATATCATCTTAAGAGCAATATCTTACTATTTCTCAACCCATGGCTGCAGCCTTGTATTGTCCTTCCCATTGGCAGCGCCCTTCTTGTCGCCCAGGGCCTCCGCCTCCTTCTTGCGCGCCTTAAGATCGAAGAATCCTGCCATTCTAGCCGTATTTCTTCAATATGCCGTTTCAAAGTTTTCCAACGTCGAATTGTGAGTTTCCAGGTGGTACTTGCGCGTCTACACCAATATTCGCAGGTCGTAAGTTGGGGAGACGCGACGCGGAGAATTAGCGCGCCCGAGCACTTAACGGACCCATGCCCGCCGCACCCTTGTCGGCGAGGCACGGCTCTGGGCACTACGTCGTAGTCTAACTTAACGGTAGCCTCTCGGCCCTCAACCTTCCCCCAGCTGCCACGAGGCAGAACTACTGTAACGATCTCCTACGAAACAGCCATGTGATTTCCGCGACCTCTGCCGAAACAATCACAACAGAGATACCACTCAATGACTCGAGCGAGCTATGAACGATGAATCCGATTCCGCCCCCGCGGGTCCGGGAGTCCCTCAACCTCCTCCCACTAACGCAGCTGGAACACCACCCCCTCCTTCTGCGACCCCAGCTGCAACTACACCCGGAATCGATGATAACAGCCCCGCTGCCCGCCGACGCCGGCGGATCTTCATCCAGACAAAGAAGAAGGCCGAGTTCATACACGACATCCTCGTCAACCTGGACATGCTAATATACGCCGAGCTCTGCTTCATGTACTACCACGAGTACGCTCCCCCCTCCCTCCCCCATAACCACCAAGCAATGCTAACCACCGCCCAGCTGCTCCCTCTTCCGCTTCCTCATGCGCTCCATAACACAACTTGTCTTCCTATCCCCCACCGCCAAGCCGGCCCCCTTCCCAGGCCCACGACCCTACGTCCCCGCCCTCCTCTCCACAAACGCCATTTGCGTCTTCCTCCACCTCGTCACCGCGCGCCCCTCCGGTTCCGAGCTCTCGCGGGGCTACCTACAGGGGGGGATAATAGTCGATTTCATCGGGCAGCGTGCGCCGTCCACGAAATGGGTGTTAGTGGCCCTGGATATCCTGATACTAGTCCTGCAGCTCGTAATGCTAGCCGTACATGTCGAGGAAGCGGTATTAAAAGCCGCGCTAGCGAATCGCGATGGGATGACAGCCTACATTGCCAGCGGCGGCACCGGCATCGAAGCTGCGGATCTGGAGATGGGGAGACAGACAGAGGATATGGGGTTGGATATGGAGATGCATGATTTATCGCCCTCTGAAGGCGCGGGCGCGGAAGAGCGCGATACGCTGCTTGCGGAGCGGATGAGGCGGGCGGAGGAAGGAGGGGATACGGGGGTTGTGGATGCGTTTTATACTGGGAATGTGGTGGTGGGGACGTTTGATGTTGTCGGGACTGTGAGGGCGCAGTGGGGTGGGACGGGAGGAGGAGGGAGGGCGCTGATGATGGCGGGGCAGACGGCGGGGTATGAGTGGGCGAGGGCGAGGGGGGGAGTTACGAGACGGTTAGGGACGATGGGGTAGGGCGTGTGTATGATAGGGGTGTATGGGTTTGTTTTCGGAGTTTGGGTATGGCATGTCATGTCACGACGTGGAAATCGATCGATGGCTTTAGCCCAATTGCATTCTGGGTGTACCGTGAAGTCGTCACTGCAAAATCACATCACGCGCTTTGAGGAATGTACACATAGTGACAAGACTCAACATCATCATATAGACTCAGCTAAATATACGACACCAGCTGCAGGCGTGACTTTTCACAAAGAAATCTATTGCTCGGGTCTACCACCATCGTCAACCGGGTGCGCTTAGTTGGCAGCGCCGGAGATGAAGAACCACTTGTCGATGCTCGGGTCAATTGGGGCCGCGGCGAGCTCCTGGTTCTGGGGGATGTGGGGCAGCTGCTCGGGGGAGATGCGGCTGGGCGAGTTCTTGACGGCGACGTTGGTGCTGCGAATGTTAGTTGGGGCACGGGGAATTTATCGACGGAAAGGGGGATGCGACTTACAGAGAGACCTCGCCAGGGGCGGTCTTGCCGGTGATGAGCTTCTCCCATGCCTCAGCGCACTCACGGACAACGTCAGTGGCGTACCTGCATATTGTTAGTGCGTGGACTTCTGGAGTAAAACGGAAAGGGAGACGCACTTCTTGTTCTTGCACTCGCCGGTGAAAGCGAACTGGTTCTCTGGCTTTCCGTCTGGGATCTTGTAGATGCGGAACCACTCATTTGTGGCCCTCAGGAGGCCAGGGAGGTGGCGCTCGACGTCCTCGACGTCGTTGAGCTTGGGTGCCAGCGGGTCGTTGACATCGATGACGATGACCTTCCAGTCAGTCTCCTCCTCGTCGAGGAGAGCCATGACACCGAGGACCTTGACCTGCTTGACCTGGCCGGGGTAACCGACGAGCTCGCCGATCTCGCAGACGTCGAGAGGGTCGTTATCTCCCTTGGCCTTGGTCTCGGGGTGGATGACGTTGGGGTCTTCCCAGGTCTGGTGGGGTTTGTGAGTGTGTGATCTCGTCGTACGAGGAAGAGGGGTCATACCTGGGGGAAGGCGCCGTAGTTCCAGAGGTATCCCTTGTGGGGGAAGCAGTTGCGGACGAAGCGGAGCTTGCCCTTCTTGATATCCTGCTTGATGGGGTTGAGGAGCTCCTCCTTGGAGATCTAGAGGGTTGTGTCAGCGGGGTTTTGGATGCGAGCGGTGTGGTGCGGGGTAGTAAAAATGAGGTTATAAATCGCAGAAAGCGTTTTGATATCGACATACCTCAAGCTTGCCATTGGTCCATCTTGGGATCTCAACGATCATGTTCAGGATGGTCTGCTGCTCGTTGGCGTAGAGGGGGATATCGTGGAAGGGGGAGACGGGCACGCCATCCTTCTCGATGTAGACGCGGTGCTCGAGGGTGTTGGCAGCACCAATCTTGCGAACGGTGTATTGAGGGGCCATGTTTGTAGAATCGCGACCAGCAAGCAGGCTGGATGGAGGTGGAGAATTTATTGATTGAGAACCCGAGATGTGACGGGCTATCTGTGCTGTCCGTGACTGTGACGGTTTAATTGTGTTGCGAGATGATTGTGTTGTGGTGCGGGAGAAAGTCGAGGAGGGGCGGCCAGTGGTGGTGGGGCTTGGGCTCGCCAGTCTTACTTCAGCTACAGCGGGAGACTGCAGCTGTACAGGAATCACGGGGAGAATCGAGTGGTTTGGTGTCCGCGACCGGGGTAGCGAATATAGTAGGCTGGGGCTGCTTTTGGAGAGCGGAGGGCGAATCGCTCGTAGTGGTGACATGCGTATGCGTCTAAACAAGCGTAACAAGCGTAAACAAGCGGGAAACAGACTAAGGGGAAAGGGCAATTGTACAAAAGTAAATTTATAAAAATATCGGGATATATAGGAGCAGATTGAGGGGATCTGGATCTATATGGGCAGCGGAAGCGGAAGGGGGAAATATTTAGCTCTGGGTCGGCGTGTCCAAGCGGCATCCGAGGTCACTGCAGAATTATGCCTCTCTGTGCCTTCCCATGCCGAATTTCGGTGCCAAGACATTCCGCCAGGGTGGCTGAAGGGCAAACAAGCGGCAAACAAGCACTAAAAAACAATTTCCGCTGCGGCGGAGAGGGGGTTGTTGCTGAGAATTCACGTGAGATGGCGGAATCCTTGGCAATTATTCGGGCTCCCAGAGTTGACGTGAGCCCTAGTATTACTCCCCCGCTCCGGAGAGGGGAGAGCGGGAGAGGGCGGGAGGGGAAAACACGTGAGATGAGCGGAGTATTAGCGGAAAGTCATGGCACTCACCCAAGCGGAGCGGGGGATTATCTTCGCTCCTCTCCGCCTTTCCCGCCCCGCTCCTAGCGATAACGATTCAATTTTTGGCGAACCCCGGATACCAGTCCTCGTACTTTCTCCTTTCTCACATCAAATCCACTCAACCTCCACCCACTCCTTTGCTATGTTATGTTACGCCTCGCAACCTCCATCATGACGAACGCTCCCAAAAGGGTCCCCATCCCTCGATATGGGGTTGACTACCGCTGCAAGCTCGTCCTTGCCCCCATGGTCCGCTCCGGCGAACTGCCCTCACGCCTCCTCGCCCTTCACTACGGCGCCGACCTCGTATGGGGCCCCGAGACAGTCGACCGCTCCATGATCGGTACCACACGCACATTCAACACCGCCCTCTCTACTGTCGACTTTACACGCCAGTCCAACAACGGATCCCATGGCCCGCGCAAGGACCAGAAGGAGAGCGTTATATTCCGTCTTCACCCCGCGCGCGAGGGCAAGAAACTTATATTCCAAATGGGCACGGCAGATCCTGAGCGTGCGGTAGCGGCTGCGAAACTTATTGCCGGCGATGTCGCGGGAATCGATGTGAACGCTGGGTGTCCGAAGCCGTTCAGCACGAGCGGCGGAATGGGCGCTGCACTGCTGCGCACGCCAGACAAATTGGTCGCTATACTAGAGGCCTTGGTCGCCAACGTCGCCTCTGAATTCGAGATAGGGATTAGTGTCAAGATACGCCTGCTAGAGACGAGGGAAGAGACGGAGGCGCTGGTGCGAAGGCTGTGTGCGACTGGAATTACGGGGCTGACTATCCACTGCCGGACTACGCCGATGCGGCCGCGGGAGAAGGCGATACGGGAGCAACTGAAGATGATTGCCGATATATGTCGGGAGATGGGTGTGGCGTGTCTGGCAAACGGCGATGTGACATGCCCGGAGGATGCGCAGGAGCTGGTGAATGCGTTTGGAGTTGAGGGAGCGATGATTGCGACGGCGGCGGAGACGAATCCGAGTTGTTTCAGGAGGAAGGAGGATGGAGGGTTGGCACCATGGAGGGAGGTGGTAGAGCTCTATTTGAAGACGAGTATGGAGGTGGAGAATCGATGGGGGAATACGAAATATCTCCTTGGACACCTAGTACCTGGGAAAGACCCGCTGTACCGTGGTGTTACGGGCAGCAAGAGCTATGAGGGGATCTGTGAGCTGCTTGGGTTCCCAGAACTAGTGGAGCGTGCTAAGGAGGTGGATCATGCGCTGGGGTTGGATGTGGTGCCAGTGAAGCAGGGGAAGAAGAAGCAGAACAGCACCGCGGATGCTGCTGGTGGGCAACTAGACAGCGGGAGGAAGGATAAGCGGAAGCCGCTGTCTACTCGCGGCGTCGAGAACTCGAAGCCGGCTGTGGAGACTCCGAAGCCGGTAGAGATTCCGACGGAGGCAATGGACATTCCACAGCCTGCCTTGGAGAGCGCGCTTACGGCGTAGTCGACAAATCGAAAGCCTACGACGATGGTGTATATACCACAACAGACAGTGGGGGTCGGACAAGGAAAAGGTTTATGGGGAAAACTACATGTATAGCACAGGCGTTTATCGGTACATAAGGGGTGTTGCTTGCATCTGCATATATAAATGGATGGAACGGCGCTTGGGATCTACTCAATAACGAATATGTAATAAGAATAAGAAATATGCAACTGCGTCCTAGCCTCACTCCTAGTCTCAGTGCTATAATATTTAGTGTCAGTCTTACTCTGAACCTAGTCCACTTCCCACTATGATCAGGGCATCAATACTGGGTCTCTTATTACTACAATATACACCAAGTAGAGCAGACAGCCCCCCAGTAACAATATAATCACATGATTTGGAGATTTGGAGACGAGTCTCGCTCAGTTTCGGAGATTTCGCTTAGATATCGCCCAGCACTGACACGGCCGCCTATCATCGCTTGCCTCTTTGCCAATCACATCCCCAGATTCCCCTCAGATCCCCAACTAGCCCCACATTTCCGCGATTGCCGTGGTTATCCGTCGGTAAAGAGCCGTCCATTACGCTCCATTACCCCGCAATGGCACTGTTTCCCCAACAATAGCAGCCATGCACCCCGTCTAAACTGACATCGTTACCCCGTTTTGGAAACACTTGGCGGTTACTCCGCGGCATCGGAATGAATAGGTTGCAATAACTGTGGGCGCTCTTACTTTTAGTTATTGTGGGAACGTTTGTGTGAGCAAATAAAGCTCTAACTACCGCTACTTGTATAGTCTCTTTCTATCTCCTCTCCTCTTTCCCCTCCTCTTCGTTTCTTCTTCTCCCACCTCTTCATCTTTGGCCTCACCTCTCACCTCCATCCCGGTAATTCACAATGCGTCGCTCAATCGCCCGCAGCGTCCCCGCGCTCGCCGCCCGCGCCAGGCCATCCCTCACCCCCCGCCTCGCCGGCCTCTCTGTCTCGACCCAAACCCAGGCATCCAAGTCCACCATCCGCAGCCTCCACATCACCTCGCGGACCCAGCAAGCCTCCTCCTCCGCCGCCGTCAAGCTCACCTCCACCGCAACCTCTTACCCCACCTCGCACGAGAAGATCCAGAACCCCGGCGACACCCCCTTCTTCGTCGACAACAAGTTCGTCGCCTCGACGACGAGCGAGTTCATCGACCTCCACGACCCCGCCACCAACAACCTCGTCACCCGCGTCCCGCAAAACACAGATGAGGAGCTCCGCGCTGCTGTCGCCAGCGCCCAGGCTGCTTTCCCAGGATGGAGAGCCACCAGCATCGTTACTCGCCAGCAGATCATGTTTAAGTTCGTGCAGCTGATCCGCGAGAACTGGGACCGTCTGGCCGCGTCCATCACCCTCGAGCAGGGCAAGGTTGTCTCTGACGCGAAGGGAGATGTTCACCGTGGTCTCCAGGTCGCTGAGAGCGCGTGCGGTATCACATCGCAGCTTACTGGTGAGGTTCTCGAGGTGGCCAAGGATATGGAGACGAGGAATTACCGCGAGCCATTGGGTGTTGTCGCGGCCATCTGCCCATTCAACTTCCCCGCCATGATTCCCCTCTGGTCCATCCCAATCGCCACTGTCACCGGTAACTGCTTGATTCTCAAGCCATCTGAGCGTGATCCCGGTGCAGCTATGATCCTGGCTGAGTTGGCGAGGGAGGCTGGCCTTCCAGATGGTGTTCTTAACATCGTGCACGGCTCGCACAGGGCTGTGGACTTCATCCTCGACGCACCAGAGATCAAGGCCATCAGCTTCGTCGGCAGCAACAAGGCCGGAGAGTACATCTACACCCGCGGTTCCGAGAACGGCAAGCGTGTCCAGGCCAACTTGGGCGCCAAGAACCATGCTGCCGTCTTGCCAGACTGCAACAAGAACCACGCTCTCAACTCTATCGTCGGCGCCGCATTCGGTGCCGCTGGCCAGCGCTGCATGGCGCTCAGCACCCTCGTCATGGTTGCTGAGAGCAAGGAGTGGCTCCCTGAGCTTGCCGACCTCGCCAAATCGCTCGTCCTCAACGGTGGTTTCGAGAAGGAGGCCGATCTGGGACCAGTTATCAGCAAGCAGAGCAAGGAGCGCATTGAGGGCCTGATTGCCAGCGCCGAGGAGGAGGGTGCTACTATCCTCCTCGATGGCAGGGGCTACAAGCCCGCTGACCCCAAGTTCGCCAACGGTTCGTAAACCCCCGCCCCTTTCTACATATATGCAAAGCTAACGTAAAACAGGCAACTGGGTCGGCCCAACCATCATCACCGGCGTCAAGCCCCACATGAAGTGCTACACCGAGGAGATCTTCGGCCCCGTCCTCATCGCCCTCGAGGTTCCCACCCTCACCAACGCCATCGACCTCATCAACGCCAACGAGTACGGCAACGGCGTCGCCATCTTCACCAAGTCCGGTGCTACGGCGCAGGCCTTCCAGAAGCACATTGAGTGCGGACAGGTCGGCATCAACGTCCCCATCCCTGTGCCAATTGGTGTGTCGAACTTCTCGTTCACGGGTAACAAGAAGAGTATTGCGGGTGGTGGTGCGAATACTTTCTACGGAAAGATTGGACTTAACTTTTATACGCAGCAGAAGACTGTTACAAGCTTGTGGAAGGAGGAGGATGCGTTGGCGACGAAGGCTGATGTGTCAATGCCGGTGCATCATTAGGGGGTGTTTAAGTTAAAGTGATTGCTTGAATGAAGAATATGGAACAAAGCAATATTTGTGTATATTTCTGCGTGAGACGATGTCTGCCATGAATAATCCCCTTCGTAACAACCATAATCCCACATTCAAGCATGACGCCCAAAAAAACACATATTCCATCTATCGCACTACCAATATATCCGGGTATACCCACAGCGCCCCCTACCTCTTAACCAACCTATACTTCCCGCCCGCCAACTCCAGCTCCCCCGCCGCAACCTTCGTAGCAAGGTACTCCGCGAGCTCCTCATTACTATACGGGAACCCCTCCACAATCAGCGTCTTAAGCATCATCCCAATCTGCATCAACGGCATCTTCGCCGCGCTATTCTTCAGCATCCCCTGGATGAACTTCCAATACATGGCCATTTTATCCTCCGCCGGTGCGCTGCGCGCAGGCCCATCATCAGCGCTTCCACCAGCCGCCACAGCCGCCGCAGCTGCGTCGGAGCGCTGACGTTCGGCGGGGTTAAGCGTTTCGAGGACGGCAAACTCGTCGGGGCGCGGAGAATGGAGGACCATTTTGCCGACCCAAAAGGAGAGCGCGGAGCGCAGGAGGTCCTCATCCATCTGTAAGTGCTCCTCGAGATATTCAAAGCTGCGGGACACGGGTTCATCGCCCTGCGGCGCCCCCTGGAAGGCCCAGATGACGGCAGCTTGGTAGGTGTGCACTGTTTCCGTGATAGTGCGGTCTTCGAGTTCGATATCGACGGTTGCGTGACCGAGGGCGTGCAGCCACGCGAGTTTGCGCGCGTTCTTGAGAGATTCGAAGCCCGCCTCGTAGCGCTGCTGGAGGTGGGCAATCGGGTCGGGGACTTTGTAGGTCTCGTCCTCGAGTTGGGGCCAGAAGAGGCGGGATAGGATTTTGGCGTGGAGGGAGGGCTTGAGGAGGCCTTCGGGACTCATGTCGTCTTGGGCCGTGCGGAGGGTGTGCAGGCTTGCGGTGGTGATTTCTTCGGCGCTGGGGTCGAGTTTTTGGGCGCGGCGGATGGCGCCGTTGAGACGGCGGGAGTCCTGGATGTCTTTGATCATTACTTCGCAGCTTTGGAGACTGGATTCTCCGAAGCGGGTTTTGAGTAATTCGAGAACTTTGATCTGGGGGATGTTAGCTGAGAAGATGCACATATTTGTATGGACTTACCTCTCGGTCGAAATCTCCGTCGTTCTTGAGGAGATTGTCTCCGATGATGCTCTGAAACTCCTTGATAAAGACATCTTGAGAGCCAAGTACACCAATCAATGTTCCAATAATGTCAACATTCTTTCGGCGTTTATACCCAGGGCCAGCATCTACAGGGTCTGGAACCCATTCCATATCATTCCAATCCATATCATCATCAGGGCCCTGTGCGCTATCCACGCCGCTATTAAGCAAATATGCCAGCTCAACAAGCTTCTCTCCATTAGAGTTGCTGGGTTTGCCCTTCTCAACATTCTTATCAGCTAGCAGTCCAGTAATGATAATCCTCACGGTATCTTCCCGCGAGCATAAGTAAACTTGTAGAGGGTAAGCGACACGGTCAAGGAGAACCTTCGAATGGTCCAGCGCATGGAACGAGCATATCATAGCAATATACGTCCTCAAAATCTCCAGGGTTGATTTCCCAGGATGTAACAGTCGCTCCTTGAGCTCCACAGTAAAGGCCTCAGTTAATTGCAGCCGTCTCTGTGGCGTAGTAATGGCTGTTCGGAGGTCATCAATCGCACCACCACCATTCGGCCAATGGACAACGATGTCGAATAGCTCTGAAGTTCGGAGGCTTGCGAGACGCCCGATAGCCATTTCTTTCCATTTCTCCAAGTCGCTGTATGCAACTTCAGCCGAGTCTAGTTGACTCAGTACCTCAACAGCTAGTCGAGCGTACTCATCTTCTGTCCAGGCGCAGAGATCCGTGACGCATCTCGATGGCTTCGAATGGTTCACCACTCTCGGCACCAGTGGCTCATCTTCAGTAGAGAGAGATGAGGGGCCAACAAGTGAGCTCCTGAAGTGCTGAGACTTTCTCTTTTTTTTAACCTCCGCGGGGTTTGGCGGAGCTGGCTCATCTTTCCATACGCGCTGGTAAGTGCCGTACACATATGCAGACATGCTTGTGTTCATAGCCTCGGCGAACATAATCTGGAATTTTTCGCCTCCTAAACCAACATCATGGAAAGCCTGTGCAAGCGCCAGTAGCTTATTTCTGGCATCATCTTGCTCCATCTTGTCTGGAGATATCCGAGTGCCGTCCTCATCGCGAGGGACAGCAAGCACGATAGGGATCTCCCGATTCACATACCACTCAACAGTCTCCCAGACAGACTCTGGTACTGATTTTCTCACCAGAGCCTGAAAGTCTCGATGGAATCCTCCTTTAAATGACTCCGGTAAGGATGAGCTTCTGTGGCTCAATGTCTTCTCTATTTCTGTCACCTTATCCAGGTACAGGCTTTGAGCTTGCACCAAGACCTGCAGTGTCCGCTGTAACAGCTCTTCATGGCCAAATCCAGTAACTGCATCCTCCAACCATGGCTGTACTGTCCGGAAAAAGTGAGACCGCATATTTTGGGAAAGCCATTTCACGAGGTCTTCATGGTGGGCCGCATATGGCAAGCGGGTTTCCGGCGTCAACACATCCAGTAAAGCTATGCCGTATTTTAATGGTGGTGACGCCTTCTCAGCGCTATGGACTTCTTGGCCATAAGGGCTGAATGGCTCGTTTTGGAAAGACAGCCAGCTGGTCACTGCGTGCCATGATCTGTCCCAGGTAACCTGGTCCTGGACATGTCGCGAGTCCGACCGGGCATGGGACGGACGTTGATAATCCAACCCATGGGTCGCAAGATGCTGGTTTCCCGTACTTGAAAATCCTCCAAACGGCTGCCCTGGGGCCGTGAATCCGGTGTTGGGTGTCGACTTGGGCGTGGGCTCAGAAACAGAGACCGTGTATTTCTCGAAGACAGAGTTGAACACCTGTCTTTGGCGCGCCTTGACGCCTACCTGCGCCATATTTGAAGTTGATGCCTCCTCACAGGAGGAGTTTCATAATAATTATAGCTCTCTGGGTATCATATTCGCACAGTCGCTGTATCGCGGGGTTATGTTGCGTCACGTTGTCTAAACACGCTAGTACTTGTAACCCCCAGTTAGGAAATCGCGAAACCATAGCGAAGTCACATGACTTCGGATCTAGTTTTTTCTATCTGCCGCGAATTGAACCCGTCCACATAAATTTGTCCCCATTGTTCTTCGTCAAGGAGAAGGTAGGACTTGCTGCAATGCAGTACAGCATGCGGTGTTTGTGTGCATCTAAACACGTCGGTCTCTCTGTTTATTTATTACCTTAAGTATCACTTCTTCAATGTCTGTGGAGCAAGTGGCAGAATCTACTGAGTAAGACAAATCTATGATCAATCTATATTTTGGCCCCTTTTTCTTACGTCAGTCGCGTGACGTTTCGGTGTGTCCCATCCAAAAAAAATCTAGACAGTCCCACATATTACGATCGCCCCCCTATAGGGAGCAAAAGACGTGGAAAGAGTGGGAAAATCAGAGTGTGGGGAAGCAAAACCGATCCATCCCCGGAGGTCGCGGTAGGTAGCAACAATCTAAGTAATCGCTCTTTCCTGGTCTCTTCTCATACATCTATTCCGTTGCTTCCTCATCAGTCTCCTTCATTCCTAAGCCAAGCCAGTGTGCGTGTCAGTTATACGGAAAAGGCAAACAAACGAGACAAGGGAGAGAGAGAACCCATGATTGACATCGTTTGCTGTATCACGAGAGCCCAAGGCCTAGTTAACGATGGCGCAAAGCGGTATGCCCGTCGAAGAGGTTGATATCCTATCGACCAACGGATATACTACTCAAGAAAAATACACCAAGGACGAATCTCTAGTTGAAACCCAGATCGTACCTCGCGAACAATATGTGTAAGCCCCCCACAAACTCTCTGTCCCGATCAACCCCTGACAGCGGCCACACAGGAAATCGGGCTTCGCTGGCATCCTCGGATCCCCATATGTCCTTGCATGCGCCTCGTTCTCCGCCATGGGCGGTCTGCTTTTCGGCTACGACCAAGGCGTCGTGTCCGTCATCCTCGTCATGGAGCAATTCCTTGCGGAATACCCACGCGTCTCGGAGTCTGCAGGAGGAGCTGGGTTCTGGAAAGGCTTGTTGACCGCCATGATCGAACTTGGTGCGCTCATGGGAGCCATGAACCAGGGATGGATTGCGGACAAAATATCGAGAAAATACTCCATCATGGTTGCGGTCATAATCTTCCTCGTTGGAAGCATCCTGCAAACAGCTTCAAATGGCTATGCGATGCTCGTTGTCGCTAGATTGATCGGTGGGGTTGGAATTGGCATGCTTTCCATGGTCGTGCCGCTCTACATCTCGGAGATTAGCCCTCCAGAGATCCGAGGAACCCTACTCGTGCTCGAGGAGTTCGCAATCGTCGGTGGAATTCTGGTCGCATTTTGGATCACATACGGTACACGATACATACCAGGTGAATGGTCATGGCGCCTCCCGTTCCTCCTCCAGATTATTCCCGGCGTTATCCTGGGCGTTGGAGTGTTGGCACTGCCATTCTCCCCGCGCTGGCTCGTATCTAAGGGGCGTCATGAGGATGCATTGGCCTCACTGGCCAAACTCCGCCAGCTACCTACCGACAATGCCCTCGTGCTGAGAGAATGGACGGAGATCAGGGCCGAGGTTATGTGCCACCAAGAAGTCAGCGCCGAGCGCCATCCAAAGCTCCACGCTGAGCCGACGCGACTCAACCGCATCAAGTTGGAGCTCGTGTCCTGGCTTGATTGTCTTAGGCCTGGCTGTATCAAGCGTACTCATGTTGGTGCGGGAATCATGTTCTTTCAACAATTCGTTGGCGTCAATGCAATGGTTTATTACAGGTAAGTTCTTACAAGAAATAGCCACTCCTTTTCTCACTAACCCCTGAATCAGCCCAACACTGTTCAAAACTATGGGTCTCGAATACGATATGCAACTCATCATGTCCGGCATACTCAACCTTTGCCAGTTCATCGGCGTTTGCTCCAGTCTATACACAATGGATCGCGTCGGTCGCAAGCCGCTTCTAATTTGGGGAAGCGTACTGATGTCAGTTTCCCATATCATCATTGCTGCGCTCGTCGGCGTCTATGGCAAAGACTGGACGCATCACCGCAACGCAGGCTGGACATCAGTGGCCTTTTTGCTGTTCTACATGCTCGCTTTCGGAGCCACGTGGGGACCCGTACCGTGGGCCATGCCCTCCGAAATCTTCCCAAGCTCGCTGCGAGCAAAGGGGGTCGCGCTATCCGTCTGCTCCAACTGGTTGTAAGTACCCCCTGTCCTAAAATAGCCCTCCAAGTATGCCAGGTCACTAACCCCCCCGCAGCAACAACTTCATCATCGGTCTAATCACGCCGCCGCTGGTGCAAAACACTGCGTGGGGCGCATACCTCTTCTTCGCCATCTTCTGTGTGCTGTCGGGAATATGGGCCTTCTTCTTTGTGCGCGAGACGAACGGCAAGACGCTCGAGGAGATGGACGACGTGTTTGGCGACTCCGCCAGCGCAGAGGACGAGGAGCGCAGGCGCAGGATCGAGGATCTACTGCTCGTTCGAGACGGAGATAACGATAGCAGGGCTGAGGCGGACACGGAGGTGCTTCAGGGGAAGAAGGAGGCCGAGTGAGGGAGTTTCAAGCGGAGATCAACCCGGGCGTAGGCGAACCCGGCCGACGAAATAGGGGATGCGGAGGATTGAGAGAGAGGTACCGTACTGTACTGTACAGTACCTCTGCCCTATGCAATGCTTATCGGCCCGGCTCATCGTTTTCAAGAAGCCACGCGGGGAATCAGGAGAGCTGCGGCCGATGTTGTACTATATATACATACCCGATTAGGGAATAAGGCGGATATGGCAGGGTATAATGCAAGAAAAGAAACTCCTCTCATCGTATTTTATGCAACGTTTTGCCATCGCGCGGTTCCGACCGATTGGGGACGTGATTTTAATCTGCGGATGCATAGGAAGGTGGATCCATGGACAGCTGATGAGCCACGGCATCCAGTGCCTTGCTGGCCTAGAATGAGGTCGCTGGCTCGGGTTTCACAATTGCCTTGTGAGGCGTTACGATATGTGGGATGTGTCAAGCTGCATAGCCCCCAAGGTAACACCCCCCTTCTCCGACGACGATGAAGCTTCTCCTCGTATCCGCGGAACAGCCTAGTCCTATAGACGCGCCACGGCGAGTCAGGCGTGCTGTCAAATCTAGATGTGCATGGGAAGGTTACGCACGGTCTGAGTTGGCAATAATGTAGGAACCTCATCCTCGCTCATCCAAGTGTCTTTCGGGAGCGATGTCTTGGCTGTAAATCGCCGGATAGCTGGGAGCACAGCTTGAGCTACTAGCAGGATAGAGGTTCATAGGGCTGTGTGGCGTGGGGGCGGCGCTTATTCTGCTATGCGGCGGCGCCGGAGCAGGTTCTAGATTGAGCTGGTCACCCGGTAGGGCTGAGTGGGTGTGACGTATGGCGATGCATTTGCGGCTGGCCGCAGGAGAGGGATGAGAAGCGGTTAGGGTTCGTTATCTAAGTCGAGCTCGTATTCACGAGCCTACATTTGGGGAATGGATGGCATGTCGAAGGCATACGCGCATTTGTGTGATTGTCAGGATATAGACGGAAGGGCGCGGATGCGGCCCATCGGATGGGATGAAGATTCCGATGGGTTTCGGATGATCGGACGGTCAGATTAGGGTTACGGGAAGGCGGAGGGGAGGAATGGGGGGTAAGCTTGAGGGTAGAAATGAGTAACCTTGTAGAGTTGTGACAATACTGCAGTGGTGGTGGTGGTATCCAAGGTTAGGGATACTCGACAAGCTTCCCTTCCCTGAAGGTTTGCTCGAACATAGGAACTACGGAATGAGGACGGAGATACAGAATTGCCAGAGCACAATACAAACATTGCTATAACTGCCGCTCTCCTCGATCACTCCTCATCAGGAGGGAGGGTCAAAAGCCTGGTCCCGCAACTGCAGTTCGTGCAGCTTGAGCGTTGTCGTCGTCAGCACTAGCATCTATTTGCTGGCACAAGTTGGGGTCCAAAAATCAAACGAGGGGCGAGTCATGGTAGGACAATGCGTGTGTGGTACAGCGGCATGATGCACGTGGCATGCTGGTGAGGGCTGGATACGGAATATCTGCATGCGTCCCGGGTGAGAAAAGTGTTTCATCCGTGCTGTTTAATTGTGGTTGTCGTTCTCGTGGCGGGGGTCTGAATCGCGGAATGAAGGGAGAGTATCCTAGGGTGATAGCGGAAGTTTGAGTCCATTATTCCCTGTCAGTGGCTATTCCCCGCCCAGCAAATCGCTCAATAAACACCCAGACCACTGTGGGCCACCAATGGCACCATGTTCGTGGGGTCGTTGGGGTCCAAAAAGTGGCGTCGACAGGGAGGACACGGCCCAGATGCTGGAGCGGAAACGGTGGAGACAAAATCTGACGAACGAACAGATGACGCTTGGAGCGCAGGGGAGTGTCGCTCATGCAGGGAGTCGGAGTTTAGAGGTAACACCTCCATGTGACGGCTGTGAGGGGACAACTGGCTGTGGAGAGAAGCATTCCTGCGCTATTTTATGTCAAAATCCCAGAGCACCTTGGTGTCGAGCTGCCAATGGCAAGAGCTCCAAAGGATGCTGCTATTTCAGCTCATCGCTGGCAAAAACTTGGCGATTTAGCGGACTTTTTGGAAAATAGGAATGCTCTATAGAGTAAACTTCCTTGTAGGCTATCCCTGGGTACTCCGTGGAGGTGCTCCTTCCTGATAGAGCACAGTTATGGCAGAGGTATCCACCCACCTTGGATCCTGCAGCGCACAAACCATCGCGACGCCAACAACGCACGCACGCACTGACTAGAGCCACCCATAACATGCACCCTATGGAAGACCTTACGTCAGCACCCCCAATACCAAGAGTAATTTGAAGCAGCCAGGACAGGGAAGCGAACCGGTCAAGAAAGATGTGCATTTTACACTCGATTAGGAGTGATATTTCAACCATGTGACATCCGGGATTCGGCATCTGTGAAACTCAAATCATTATGCAACATAGCGCGCCGTGGAGAAAATGGCGCCCTTAGCGCAAGCCCGCCTTTTCGACAGTTGGGGCCTGCAGTGGAGGGAGGCAGGAGAATCCCCGCTCCCCAACCCTCCACTCCCCTGGCGACGATCTTGGACGCTAAATGTATTTGCGAGACATTTTGTGCCAGGGTCGCATGGGACGCTGATCGCGGCTGAGATTGCGTATCCGAGAGGGGGTTAGAGCGAGAACTGGACCAAGACAACGGGGAGAGCCACGCGGTTGGGCTTGTAGTGGTTGCTGGGGTGGTTCTTGGCTGCAGTCGGTGGACTTCCGAACAGCTTGTACAGTACTGTACTCGTTGAGGTGTGACAATGTCTCGGGCGCCGGTGATGGAAGATTGGTTACGCCCGCCATTTTAATATCCGGCGCCCTTGATCACCATGGCTTGTTCGATGTGTACTGTCGTGCGAGGTGTCGTGCGCGCTGTCGGTCGACGGGTGCAGGGGGACCAGCCAACTGGGTTGCGGACTCGCGCGGAGAGGAGTGTGATTGAGGAAATGAGATCGAGAACGCAGGAGTACAGGTGCCACGGCGCAATGTCAGACGCATCTCTGTCAAACATAACAGTGACGAGTAATAGTTGTTGCAGTCGCAATGCTGACCATTTTAATCAAGGTGGTCAACGGTCCGGTGTTCCTGTTCCCAGAAGCCACGTTCCCATAAGCCATGCTGTAGAGCACACTGTCTCGGCGAGCACGATCGCAAAAACCGACTCTCGCCGCGTCCGATGGAATCCAAATTCGTCAGATTTACGACGGGCGGTGCTCGGTCGCCAGACGTAGGACCGAGACTCCCCGCGAGTGATCGACACTGCGTGTGCGGCGATCGTGCGCAACACCTTCACACCCGTAGCCCCCGAACGCCAGTGGCACCCAACACCTGCACACATCCGAAAATAGCACCTCCCATACAACTGAACAACTAGAATTAATTTGATACATCGCGCCAACCGCGCTCGCGGCTGAGCTTCACGCCCACTGGCCCTTAAACGCAGCATATATAGATTTCACGACACACTCATACGAGGCGCAGCAGCGACTGTTGCCGCCGCGCGTATGTATTTTGAGTGCTGATGCTGGGCTGGTACGTGGCGGAGTGGCGGCAGCGGGGACAACGGGAAGTTCCAACAGGTACGGTACCGGTACAAACGCTCTACTGTAAGCGAGGGGGTCAACGCCCAGCCGCGTCTGGCGGTTCGGATCCGCGGGTGTTTTCGCGGCCGGACGGGGTCTTGGCCATTCCCCCCATCACACCCGCAATCTGCTATCGCTGGCGCGAGGGGGCGGGCGCGATCAGTCACGAGAATTCCGCGGCTAAACGGGAATATCGGGAGGTCAGAGCTGGTTTGTTTTCGGGCCTTTATCTTTGTGGCTGCAGCTGGTGCGTGCGCGGGGGATGCTTGGCATGTGTCCCAGAGCTGGGTTTCTCAGAGCCTTGTCCACCATTGTCGGTGTGTTGGTGCTAGTGGATTGAGGGGTTTGGGGATCTCGGGGGCTCCGGTCGCGGTGCACCTGTTCACTCACCGTGCTTGCACAGAATGTTTTTGTTGTCTCATTCCACGGCGAATGAAACTCTGGGGGTTCTAGTCGGTGACACAGAGGTTGTGAGATGTGGCCGCTGGCAAACCTGCATTACTCGGCGTGGGGGCTGGCTGAACAAACATTGAATCACCTGACTCAGCTGGTCCCCCGGCTCGCAGAATGCCATGCTATCAGGGTTTCTAGCCGTGTGGATGGGCCTGGGGTATTGGAAGTAGCGGGGCCATGAGTGAGTTGCACCCACACGTGTGTACTAAAGACAGCGATTATTGCACGCAAATGCTTGAGACAAACGTAGATTACGTATATTTCCAGGTTTTTAATCCCACCAGTGGGAAGGCTGCTCTTAATTTTAGACACTTGCTCTTAATCACTTTCAGTTTTCAAGTGGGTTTATAGCTGGAACTGCTCACTTGCTTGTTTGGTTTTGGTTTGCTGATGCTTGCTTACGTGACGGCACGATAGCGCAGGGAAAATGCTAAGGTTGCGGTGATGTCGCATCCGCAATGCACCAACCCTACACTAACTATGCGCCAACTAGGCAGCCACCTTTGGCTAGGGGATAGTGTATGTGGGTTCGAACGGCTCGCCAACGAACCGGGGTATGGGGATGCGCTTTTTGGTGTTTTGGCTCTAAGGTACAGTAGTTGGAAGTAAGGGGGTGCGGCGCTGCCGACGTTAAGTAATTCACCGTGGTTTGATCTACGGTAAACGCGCTTCCCACATGCAGGATTTGTTTGCTGCAAGGTATGACCGGGTATCATCTTTGTTTGATTTTTGGGTCTACAGCGCTGTTGGATAGCTAAATTCTAAATGCTAAAGCGAGTGTGGGAGATGGGGTGTGCCCATTCCAAGAATGCCAATCTGAGGTAGTGCCCAGTATGCACGCACGAGGCTGCTTCCAACTGCAGCCCACCACCTCTGTCTATCCATACGCACGTAGCGCTGGCTGCAAGGCAAGCCCGCCTTCTGTTTCCAACATGCATGCCAGCCCACCCTCCCAGTGCCAAAACCTGCCCAATTAAGGCTCGTCGCCTTCATAAAAAGTATATACACGAAGATTGTAGTATCGTCTCGCCGCCGCCCCCACGGCGCTTGTATTAAGCAGCTGGCTGGCTGGCTGGCTATGAGTTGCGTCGCTGCTTGCATTTCTCGTGGGCCATGTGCCCATTGCGTGCTGTCGTGCGCGTGAATTCCGCTCCGCACTTGGGGCAGGTGGGTTTGGAGGCCATTCCGGACTTCTCACGTTGGTGGCGTAACAGGTTGCTGAAGGTCGAGAACTTGCGGCCGTTGCAGTCGTGGTCCCAACACTGTGGCTTCGGGCGCGAGTGCACAACTCGCACTGTGTCTGGTGACTCTTGTGGGGCGCTCGGCTGCTGCTGGTTGCTGTAGTAGAATTGCATTTCTGGGGCCGAAGTCATTGGGGGCATGGTGACTGGGCGGGAGCTGGCCGGCAATGTTAGATGGGGTTATTTATAAATGGGAATGTGTCTGGTCAGACTCACCTGAGAGTGGGAATAGATGGTTCGCCTGGCGCGGTGGTGTACGGTAGGAGGTATCCGCCTGGGAAGTCGTTGCTGACGCTGCGACTTGTCAGTTATCTGTCTACAATCGTCATAGTCCGGTGCTACCTACATTGGGTACGGCGCCTGGTACAGTTCTGGTGATTGAGTAGTCGGGATTTGAGGAGGGCTCATGTATGGCTGTTGTAGTGGTAGGTTGACGGAAGAGATGGAAGCTGAAGTCGTGGGTTGGGAATAGCCGCCGAGAGTTCTGGGGAGGAGGTCTGGCGTAGTAGAGAGAGAGGGGTGGTAAGAGTTGCTTGATGACCTGTCCCGCCTAATCTGTGCCTTCGAATCTCTCCGCGCCTGATCTCTTTGGCGCTTCAGCTCGCGCTGTTCGGTTGTGAACATGCCTCTAGGCGGGCTCGACGACATAGACCTAGAATCGCTGGAGACGATAGGCTGCTCGGAGAAGGGATCCAGCAACCCATTCGCTTCTTGGAATCCGGTGCTTTGATCAAACACTGGGCCAAGTCAGTTTGTGTAATGGGTATGAACGTTCCTAGGAAAACTCACCTGGCCAAGGGTAATTTGAACGGTTCAGTGATGCGTCGAAAGGCGGGTAGTATTGAACACCCATAGTACTAGAAAAGTTAGCATTGGCCTTCTAGTAGTTGGGGGTTTGGGAAACCCACGTCATTGTGCTTTGGGTGAAGGGTTCTGTTTTGCTAGTGTAGCTGGATCTCGAAGCTGGAAGGTCAACCTGGTCTTGGGCTGGATCGAGGCGTATAAGTGGTGTTTGTGAGGACTGAGTAGGGTCTATGAATGACCAGCCTTGCAAGCTGGTGTTCTGGGATGTGATGGAGAGCGGGGTGAAGAGTGGTGGTGAAGAAGTAGCTGAGAATGCTGGGGACTGTTGAGGTGTAGATTGATCGTATTCTGAGGATGATGGTAGGGGTGCTTGGTTAAGTTCTGCTAAGACGGAGGACTCGGCGAGTGATAGTTGGCTTTGTGGTCTTGATCTAGACGTCTGTGAGTCTTCCTGACTTGGAAACTGAGGATAAGGCTCCATGAGAAGATGGAAGAGAGATTGAAATATAGAAGAAGAATAGAGATGACGGATGACTGTGGTTGCACGTACGTGAAGTCCAGGAGGTCAGCGATGCTAATTGTTCTAGGATATATCGGAGTGAGATCGAGATCGGTCCAAGATGGGATAGATTGTATTTATGAGAGTCGAGGGTGGGACCCGGTGGGATACCATGTATATGTTAAAAAGATGAGAGGGAAGGTTCCAAGAAATTCAAGAGTGATCGAGGTCTCAGAATATAGAAATGCTATTTTGGTGCCCCCGGTTGGGATTTAAGTCTGGCGTTACAAGGCTCTTGGATATCAACAAATCCTCCGCCTCGATGAAGGTCCAGGGCTAGCAAGGCTTAAGTAGAATAAATGTGGACGGGGGGGTAAAGATGT
>LNAR01001885.1:0-20677 GCA_001630585.1 Pseudogymnoascus sp. BL549 | reverse complement strand
GTGGTGTAGGTTGTAGGTTGTACTGGGGAGGTAATGATGGGATGAGAAGCACGCGATACCCCCTCCTCGCGCATGGCTCGGCGTTGTAGGGTTTGTCTTTTAAAGGAGATGGTTGACATGGCAGGAGTTTCATAAGTCAAAAACTTAATCCCAATACCACGTATTGTTGTTGTGCAGCACTTACTGCATTTACTTACCCTTGCTTTTGCAAAAATCGGTTTGCTCTCGGCAGATGTGGCGTTCAGTGTTGACAGGTCTTGGCGGACATGGGGTGGCGGGGTTGTGACAGCTGTGGTGCAATCGGTTGTGTGTTGATGCAGGACAATGCCGTTTCGGATTTCAGGACGTGCGTGGGGTGCGAATGAAACAAAGATCAGATGGCGGATGGTTTGTCTATTCAATGTCGTACCGCTTCGTGAAGGTTGGGGAATCAAATGGGAGGGGTGATTCAGAGACATAACTGGTGTGAGTAAGATATGTAGGTTGCACTTCTATTTCGTTCTTTCAAGGCTTGCTTCTTTGCTATTGTTCATAACGCTTTCTTCTTCATCGCTATCAGGCAGGGCCTCTTTCTTGCTATTCTATTACCATCACCGCAGCAAGCCAACGAGATATCGCAGTTTTGAGTCGTGGAAAGCAGCGCAGTTCTGAAGCCTCGACAAAGAAGACCATCACCACGCTCGCACTACAATTCCACACTTCAAAGCCGGTGCACATCCCGCTGGAGGCCTCCGACCCTCACGGCAATCCACCGCAATGCGACTACCCCTTCTTTCCACCATCCTCCCCCTCCTCCTCATCCTCCTCCCACCCACCCTCAGCACCCCAACCCCACCAGAAACTCCCGCAACAACAACGACAACCCTCCGTCCCGTTACACCAACCCACGCCCTCTCCCCCGCCTTCCCTCAGCGAACTCCCCAGATCAACTTTTACCAAGGGCAAAACTGTCAAGGGGATGGCGAGAGAGGCGGTCCGGGAAGTGGGGATCGGGTGGTTGAGGAGCAGGTGCCGGGGGGGAGGGTTACCGAGTTTGAGCCTAAGCCGACGGGGACTGATGGGGAGGGGGAGGGGGGGAAGGTGGGGAGGAGGTGGTATGTTGTTACGTATTGTTCTTGTGTGTTAGTTCTCCCCGGTCTCTTATCGTTTTTCTCTACTCTGGTGGTGCTGCGTTTTGGGGTCCTGGAAGTGCTAACATTGTTGGTGGTGTAGCACTTTTAGTAATAATTACGTCCATTGTGGAATCCATGAACCTGTTCGCCCGGGAGTTGGGCCGGATGGGAGTTCTTTTGGTGAAGGGGGTAGGAAAGAGGTTTCGTTTGCAGGGATGCTGGTTTGGGTTATGGTTGTTGTTGTGGGGGGGGTTGTGATGTGAGGATTTCTTGGATTTTATGGAGGTTGGTTTCTTTGTATAAAAGGGTATATTATGGGATCTGGAGTGGGTGTGCTGGCATGCTAGTCTTGTCATGGGTGGTGGTTGAGCGTTTGGACCTGGGAGATTGGATTGAAAAAGGCCAAGGTTGTAAATTGTGTTTATAGGCGGCGGAATATATTAATGTGTATTAGTTTTGGGGGTTATTTCTTGATTCCGAATTCCTAGTAGGGTAAGTTTATTTAATTTATAGTTGGTTGTGGTGAATATTTTTTTTTCGGATTTAATATGTAAAGTGAATAAAAATCTCCCAACGATATAGAAAAGTTGCGATAGCATCTTAAACCTCCAGTATTACCAACACCATACTACCTAGGTGAAGTAGTGATCGCCTTAGAATATATTAATGATCAGTTTCTGAATCATCCTCGTGGAGTGATGCAACAGGTCGAAATATGAATATATTCGTTATTCACATTCACATTCACATTCACTTCCAAGCCACCACAGTATCACTTAGAGGGATTCTCTAACGTGAATTTGTACAATTAAGTAATGACAATGCGATTGTTACAAGTCCAATATGACAGGAGAGAGGAGAACTCTATTGCTACTAACGCTACCCAATGTATGAAATCCTAGGCGTCAAGTGAACAACTTATCATACAATTTATTGTCCACCCCACAAAGATCAGATATTCAACACCGCCTCAACACCAACCCACAAGTATCATCCTTTTCCTGACCTCACAATGGACCGGCTCCTCGGAAAGTTGAAGAAGAAGGCCGGTGGTGGGCGAAACAAGGCAGGCACAGACAAAGCACACAGTCTTCTAGAAGCATCGGGGTCGCCATCGCCATCACCATCGCCATTGCCATCGCCATCATTGTCCACCGAACCCAAGACGCCAGACCCAGTTGAGCCCTCCTTCTGGCATGCAATCGATGATCAGCCACGAGAGGCCTTCGAGACCACTCTGCGCCCTCCAGTGGTACCCTCTGGCGACCGACATTCAAACTGCAGACCATATCGACGAGCCCCAGAAACTCCGCCAGCGCCAGTGACCCCGTACTTCCCCCCAGGGTTTTCGAGCCATCCTTATGAAAGCAGCAAGAAGAGTTATCCGCCGCCTAGGACTTCTGAAACCGCGGTGCTCACTCCTACGAAGATCAAGAGGAAAGAACTTCCAAAGAACGACAAGCCGGCCAAACATGGCTGGTTTTCAAACAACAAGATTCGTCACGCATCAGCTGAAGCCACTGTGAATGAAGCTTCCCGGGTTCATGAAGATCCAGAGTCAAAGCCCGATCCCAGTACACGAAACATAGCGCAAGAGAGTGAGGGCCGTGGAGGCAGAGTTCATTCCGTGGGAAGATCCAGCTTGGACTCGGAGCCTGGGATTGTCACCGGGATTGTTGCCGACGTTGTAATCCAAAGCAAAGCAGAAAAGACCGCCGAGCTCCTCGCAAAGAAATATGCCCGCCTCGTTCACCAGCAAGAAGAGCTCCACGCAGAGAAATATATGCGCATCATCAAGCGCCGAGCAGAGCTTGAGTCCCGTGGTGGTATCTTGTGGCCTACAAACCACCCTCCAGTCGATGAACTTCCCAATGATGAAAGACAGATACACGTATATGAGTTTCCACAGTTTGTTCCGAAACCGCTTGCTTTGAGGAAGAAAAAAGAGCCACAGCATGATGAACTCCGATCCAACCAGCGCCAAGTCTCTGCTGCGAATGGAGAACCGCATGATTATGAAGCAGCAAAGCTGGAGAGCTGGAAGCAATTTTATGGAAAGGGCGAGATGATGGAGATTTTACACAATGAGATTGATGAGTACCTTGGAGCTATTATGTTCCAGAGGCTCCTGAAAGAAACGGCTGGAGACGCTACTCGCGAGTCTACAGTATACCGCTCAGAGGTTACTGTCAGGAAGTATTGGGACGGTGCTCGAGAATATCTTGGTACGGATTTGAAAAATAAGGACACAACGAATTGAAAATCATACCTACCTTCTGTACAATAGCTTTCCATGTCCACTCCACTGTTCGTGGGGGTTTGATAGTACCTGTACCGAAGAAGAAGCTGGGTGTGCCTTGAAAGAAAACAAAGGATAGACATAATTCTTTGCTGTGTTTTCAAATATATACAAAGTATACCGAATCTCAATCCCAGTGGGCTCATATTTATATCGTTGAGAACAATCCGGCTCTTATCGACTGACGTTGAAAGCGGTGATGAGCGGCACCACTAATAATCCCCGACCTCTCCTAACCAACCCTCGCGGCAACTCCCGCACCCGCCTCCAACGCAGTCAACACGTATCCCAAACACCCCTCCTCCCAACAAACCACACCGCAACAATGGATCCCTTCTCCTCCGAAGTCGAGCTCGTCGACCTGCGCGACCACTTCGCCGCCGGCCGCTTCCAAGAAGTCGTTGACTACGACACCACCTCGCTGTCCGAGGAAAACAAGCTCCCGGCCCACGTCCTCGCTCTCCGCGCCAAGGTCGCCCTCGGCGAAGCTAAGGAGGTCCTCGAGGAGATCAAGGATGCTGAGAGCGGACCCGAGTATAGCGCTGTGAAGGCATATGCTGAGCATGCGACGGGCAAGACTGCCGATGCGCTGAAGGCGGCGGAGGAGCTCGCGGCGAGCGCGCCTGAAAATGCGACTGTGCAGCTGCTGGCGGGGTCGGTGCTGCAGAATGAGGGGAAGACGGAGGAGGCACTGGCATTGCTGTCGCAGCACCAAGGAAACTGTGGGTTATAATGCTTGTGGGGGTTATGTTTACATGCTGATACGATGGATAGTGGAGGCCGTTGCACTTATTGTGCAGATACATTTACAGCAGAACCGCACCGATTTGGCTCTCAAGGAGGTGCTTGCGGCGAAGAAGTGGGCGCAGGATAACCTGTTGATCAACATTGCCGAGTCGTGGGTTGCACTGAGGGTGGTACGTATTTGATAATTTGATGTTACTGTCTCAGGAGATTCTAAGAGCTAACTGATACGTTGAACAGGGCGGAGAGAAGTACCAAGAGGCATTCTATGTCTTTGAGGAGATCGCACAAGCCCCCTCGGGAGCAGCAACGTTGGCCCTGCTATCACAAGCCGTTTCCGAGATCCACCTGGGACGCTTCGAGGAGGCAGAGGCCGCACTGAGCCAGGCAATCAAGCAATTCCCCGAGAACGCCGATGTGATTGCGAACATGGCCGTCCTATCGATTCTGTCGGGGAAGGACCGCAGCGAATACGTGCAGTAAGTTCGCAATCTGCCACCTGTATTGGAGTCTTGTCATTAACTAGTTTATTAGGAGCTTGCAAAAGCTGGACCCCGAACACCCATACGTTAAGGGTGTGGAAGAGAAGAGCGACCTATTCGATAAGGCGGCGTCCAAGTTTGCAGCCAAGGTTGCGGCATGAGGGAATGAAATGGGAAAACTGGCGTCAAGGTGCATAGAAATTTATGAATTATCCAGTTAAATAAAACGACCTATTTCACGAGATTTACCGTACATATGCATGCAGGTCGTCTCCCGACTCCCGAAGGGTTCTTGTGGCGAAACTTGGCGTATCTGCGCCTATAAGCAGAGGTAATGTGAGACGCTTGTGCCTACTACGCGCCTGGAATCAATACGGACGAGACATATGTTTTTTAGCTGACAACGCATTCCTCCACAATGGCAACATTTTGGAATAGCCTGCCCGCCGAATTAGATTCGGTTCTGCTCATATGCTGCGAGGTTAGATGCCGCATTTGTGATTTCGGGCGAAGGCTCGCTGCACTTGGCCTGTTAGGCAAGCTCGTGCGAGCTGAGAAGTCTCAACGGAAGTGCTGCTAGTTGTTATGAGGAGACAACCTGTCTCTATAAATGGTGGCAGGGGCATAGATGCCGGCTGGGGCTTGTATATAAAGCCATTCCGCAGTCCTATTCTTGCATCCCCCTGTGAACAGAAACTCAACCACCGCCTTTCAGTCTCAAGAGACCTCATATCCAAAACGCCCTTCAGTGACTTTTAAGATAAAGTTGTCAGTTATCGCTTTCACTGCTTGGCCAGCCTACTCCTACCCGAGTGCCAATGCTCTTCAGCGACGCGACGACGAGACCTTCAAAATTGTTCTCCAGCTAACCAAGTCTGATCTTAGAGCTGCTGAGAAGGCACTCCACTTCCCCTACGATAATGACAGCTACGATAACTTTCTTGACGTCACCGTAACTGCCATTAATAATTTACATAACAGTGTAAACAGGGTTGAGAAGTCAAGAGACAGCCTCAGCGAGGCTGGTGCTGCCGACACCAAGTCAGTCTTTCAAGATTTAGAGACTACATCCAAGGCCCTACGCGATGCTCTCACTGCCAATAAGCCTACGCTCGAAGCCCACTCCAGATGAGTGGATACCAACATGAGATTCCACACTCTTCAAGCTTTCTCAAAGGAACTCATCAACAAAATTGTCAAAAATTCCGACCCAAAAGCTCCAAGACCTCATCAAAAACTTTACCAAGAATTACATCTCCACAACCTTCAAGCAGCTTCAGATGAGACTGAGGAATCAAAATGCGTCGATAAGGACCCCCCGTTTTTGTCGCAGTTTGAGTTGGTGTAGCGGGGAGATTCGTCGATGGCCGAGAATAACGTGGAGGACTGACGGGGGCTGGGAGAATCGCAGGGTTCCAATATCAAGCTTTCCCAAGAGTCGCTGTTGACTACGATCCAATGCCACAATACCGCTATAAAATATCCCAGGATGTCTTTAGAAAGTGTATTATGCTCAACTCAATATAAATGCTTCAAGATAATCCATAAGCCCGTGAACCCTTTGTTGATGTCCAGGGAGTGGACGGCGGTCGAGACCAACAAGGGGAACTGCAGTTAGAGTAACGGAACGGCACTTGGATCCGGCCGGTCCCTTGGCGGGGAAATATTGATTTATCACAATCACAACCTCGTCCATCGCCACACCACGATCATGACGTCACACCTTTTAAGACCCACGGTTGCCCCTCCTTTTTTTTTTGCCCATACGAATCAGCAGCGCATTTCTATTGAATGCCAATGCAAAGCTATTGCTTGCTATACACTATCAGGACATGCGGCTGTGCACCACACTGGCCAGACCAGCAGATCATTTTTTGGTCCGTAAATCGCGTGCTCCCCGTTGAATTCGAATAACCGGCCGTCCGCCCCAGCCGCCCTGTGTGATCTCACGATATCTCCGGCCCGTTATACCTCATCAGTCCTCCCGTGTCTACCTAAACCCCTTGCCGTCATCTATGCAGAAGCCACGACGCACAAGCAGTACTCACATGGCATACGATTCAGCTTACCGCCCTCGATGACCGAAGCCCATCTTCGTTATCGTCGTGGAGCCGCCAATGGTGGGTAATATTTGAGACCCACTAACGGTATCCGGCTGGAACCCTCTCATATTGGCCAATGATGCGCCGAATCCAGACGTGTGCCTGACTTGGTAAAAAAAATGGCCTTTGGCGGGCGGTGACGGAAGGCTATCTAATGGCTATGATATAAGCTAGAGGGTCCACGACAACCCCTCCTCAACTGCACCCCTAAACCAGAAGTTTTTAGAAGAAACATTTCTATCCACGGCAACTGTTTGTTGACTCGGTGGACATATATAAGAGGGAACAATCAGTTTTACCGGCAGAGCCCATACGATATACCCCGCCAACCGCACAATGCCGGCCGCTCTTACGCCACCGCTCGAGGGCGTGAACGAGGACCTCTCTGTCCCAAGAACGAGTTACGAACCTACACAAACGCCTGCCGCCAGCAAGAAGCGGAAGGTGATTTGCTTCTCAGGTATGATTTGCCCCAGTGTGCATAGTTGGTGCGTACGGCAGCTGACAGTTCCCCAGACTTCGACGGCACGATATTCATGCAAGACACTGGACACATCCTCTTCGACAGCCACGGCTGCGGCAGCGAACAGCGCGCGGTCCTCGACGAGCAGCTCAAGTCCGGCGAGCGCAGCTTCCGCGAAGTCTCCGAGGAGATGTGGAGTTCGCTCAATGTACCCTTCGAGGACGGCTTCGCGGTGATGGAGAAGAAGCTGGAGATCGACCCTGACTTCCGCGAGTTCCACAAGTTCTGCCTGGCCAACGACATCCCCTTCAACGTCATCTCCGCCGGCCTCAAGCCCATCCTGCGCGCCGTCCTTGACAAGTTCCTGGGCGAGGAGGATGCCGCACACATCGAGATCGTCGCGAATGATGCCAAGATCGCCCCTGATGGATCGGAGTGGAAGCCCATCTGGCGCCACGACACGGAGCTCGGTCACGATAAGGCTCGCTCCATCACCGAGTATCGCGAGTCGGCCAAGTCTGCCGCGTCTACCGACGAGCTGCCGCTTATCGTCTTCATCGGCGACGGTGTCTCGGATCTGCCCGCGGCACGCGAGGCGGACGTGCTGTTCGCCCGCAAGGGACTGAGGCTCGAGGAGTACTGCGTTGAGCACAAGATTCCGTATATCGGCTTTGATACGTTCGCCGATGTGCAGAAGGAGATTGAGGGTATTATCGACGAGGATGTGAAGAAGACGGGTGGAAAGGGCAAGCCCGCGAGGTTCAACCCGCGTGCGAACTTCTGGAGGAGAGTGTCGAGCACGCAGGCGGTGCCGAGAGCATAGAATGGGGGTGTGGGCGTCTTTATCGTGACCATGTGGGCATTCTACTTTTGGGCGACATCTATATAACAATATATCATATATAATTGCTTAAGGCTATACTGTATAATACTCGGAATGCATGTGAGCTAGCTAAGGTTTTCAACTTACTATTTCTATTACTCGTCTAGGCAAAGAACAGGCTGATCATCTGAAGCACTGTTGCACTTGGACGGCTGTGCTGCCCACCTGCCTGCATTGAAACCCAAATCCCACGACCAACCCAAAGCGGGACGCGCAACGGCTAAGGCTGAGCCAACCTGCCCTTGGCTAGAAACGCGTGAGGCGTGACATGTGGTGAGCGTATCTCCAGAGGAGATATTATATAACTCAACTCACTCGACTTACCACATGTCACGCCTCACGCGTTTCTAGCCGAGTTGAGTTATATAATATCTCTGGAGATACGCTCATTGAATGCATATAGCCGACACAACCCGTGCAATGATATCCGGAATGAGACGTATTTTAATCTCAATCCAATGCTAGTGGAGTTGATGCTGTGATTCTGGATCAGGGTGCATAGGTCGGTCTTCTATTGATATTGCTTTTTGCGTCATCTCTCACCACCGCCGAGACCTAGACGCGTCAAATGTGACACTGCCACGGTGCAGCCGAGGGTTATATGTATCAATGGCCTCACATGCATATGTTACCTGTTGTATTCCGTGCTACCTCTTCAGTGGGAAAACGCCATTGGGGCGGGAGGATTGATACCCATGGGCCAATCTTCATTTAGCCCTGCGGCAGGGTGGTGTAGTGGTGTGGTGGGAGCGGCGGGATTTGCTGTATGCGGCCTGAGGGATTTGGCGGGCTGAAACTGCGGGTGTGAGATGGGGATGTTGTAGTACGGCCGGTTTTCAGCTTTGGTTTTGCCAAGTAGAGAGAACCTGTAGAGGAGTTAGCAGTTTGCAATAATCCCATGATTTTTGATATATAATATCGTGATATTATAAATAGAAATGCCGTGGGAAGAGGATGCTTGCGGATTTAAGGGAGCTATGGGATTTCTATACCTTTGATGGTGTCTATTGCGGGGTAAAACTTACCTCAGACCTATCGTGAGTGCCGATCGTGAATATCCATGGTAATCTATCCATGGCACCCCTCCATCGAAGCTTACTAGGCACGCACAAAGCAGTAGTACTGGTCTAGAAGATACCTTACCTACAATAGTATATAAAGTCTCCGCGGGCAGGTAGGATGTGGAGGATATCGGTGCCGTGAAACCCGTTGAGCCACAGAGTAGTCGTCATCGCGGTCGAGCCCTCGACCAGTTCTTCCGCCAGGTCCCGCCGTTGAGATGGACCATAACTTGGCCAGAATAGGATAAAAATCAGGTCAGATCCAGGTCAGAACAAGTGAAGAACAGGTCACGGTTGCAAAACCCCACATCGTTTGCACCCACTGTACGTACTGTAGGTCGAGTACTGTTAGCGTATGTGGAACCCTAAAGTACCGCCGACCAGCACCCGCCACCACTAACAACCGCTACAAACCGTCACCAAACCAACCACTAACCATCACTGACCTCCACTAAACCTCCACTAAATCCTCCACGCCACACGCACTCCTAAGCTCGAGTAACAGTGTACTGCTCCTACTAAACGGTACCAACCCCACCACTGAGCCGGCCCTTCCCCAGGCCACCAATCACACTCTCTCCCCCAACTGCCAATGCGCAAATAGCTCACACGCCCAACGTCAGCTCTCCCACAACAGCCCTCCATCCAAGATCGGCGGGTAGAGCCAGTGTGTAGTACCTTGGCCTATATGAGGGGCCAAGATACTTAAAGCCGTCTACAATGGTTCGCATCATCCCCTCACGCCTGAAATCATATACTGGCGGAGGCGGATCAGGAACGCCAAACAGCAACATCAGCAGCTCTACCAGCAACGGATGTGCTCCCGCCTCGTCCCAGAAATCAAACATGCACAAACGCGAAGCTAGCCCGGCCGGAGGACCGGCCGCGAAGGCCAATGGCCTCATGCTGAGGGTCGTGGTATTGAGGGTATGTTTTCTTGACGGGGTTTGGCGTTTTGGGGGTATGAAGGGGCCAAGGAACTGACAATATTGGCTTTCCAGGGCAAGAATCTCGCCGCCAAGGACAAGAGCGGTACCTCAGATCCCGTAAGTGATAGCTCCCAGAGGACGGCCGGGACGGCGGACACGGACACGAAGCTGACTGACGTTATTGTATCTAGTTTCTGGTCATCTCGCTGGGCGATACTAGAGATACGACGCAGTATGTGCCGAAGACTCTCAACCCCGAATGGAACCACCTGTGCGACCTGCCCGTCTCCAGCATCAAGGATCTCCTGCTCGACATTGTGTGTTGGGACAAGGACAGGTTCGGGAAAGACTATATGGGAGAGTTTGAGGTGGCATTAGAGGATATATTTGCTAATGGCAAGGTCTCGCAAGAGGCACAATGGTATCCACTGAAGAGCAAACGGGGTGGCAGTAGGAGGAAGGAGAAGAAGGATAGCAACATCTCCGGGGAGGTACAACTACAATTCAAGCTATACGACTCGTCGACCCCCGGGGCATCATCACCCCAGGTCATGGAGAAGTTCTGGGCGATTGCTGGGACCGAGGGCGATAACCTTACACCCACCAAGTCAGGCAGCGATGATGCCAGTCCTACCGGCGACGAAGACGAGGACGACGAAGACGACGAGCCAAGCGGCTCGGCCGACGAGGTCGAAGATCCTACGAAACCGGAAACGGTGGAGAAGAAGAGGCGGAGGCGGAGGATAAGAGGACTGAAGAAGCGGAAAGCACACCAGTTATACGAGTTCGTTGGAGCGAGTAGTGTTACTGGGATCATATTCTTGGAGATCTCAAGTGTTACTGACCTCCCCCCGGAACGGAACGTGACGAGGACCTCGTTTGATATGGACCCTTTCGTTGTTGCGTCGCTAGGCAGGAAGACTTACAGGACCCGTGTTGTCCGCCATAAGCTCAACCCTGTCTTTAACGAAAAGATGATATTCCAGGTTCTCAAACACGAGCAGGCATACTCGATATCCTTCTCGGTTGTCGACCGCGATAAGCTCTCCGGAAACGACTTCATATGCGCGGCCTCGGTGCCAATTCAGGATATTACAAGCACTGGACCCAAGGCCGACCCGGCCACCGGACTCTATGACCTCCCGGAACTGCCGGACTCGGGATCGGTACCAAAGCCCAGCAAATCAAGATTCAAGATCGCTCTCTCAAGGACGACTTCATCACAGAGCCTGAATAAGCAAGGTAGACCGCCGTTATCCCCGAAACCGTCGACCCAAGGCAGCGTGACCAGTGAAGGCATTCCTCAAGTTGGTGCTAACTTAACCCCTGAAGCAATCCCACCGACTGCCCTGGAGCAGACCGACAGTACCGAGGATAGAGGAGACCCGGACCTACATTCGTTCCACATCCCGCTTAAGCTCAAGAACCTGGAGAAGTGGGAGGAAAAGCACAAACCGGAGTTACACCTCAAGGCGAAATACCTGCCGTACTCGGCTCTGAGACAGCAGTTCTGGAGGTCGATGCTCAGACAATACGATGTCGATGATAGTGGAAGCATTAGCAAGGTCGAACTGACTACTATGCTTGATACACTTGGCTCAACGCTGAAGGAGTCGACTATTGATAAGTTCTTCAAGCGGTTCCCTCACATGCTAAATGATGAGGAGGGCATGCTCTCTTACGACGAGGCCGTGATTTGCTTGGAAGACCAACTCGAAATGAAGAGCAAGCAGAGCCAGTCCGCGACCGATAAGGTCCGTGACCAACTCCAGCAGCGACTCGGACGAAGCGCTGCCTCATCGAGCCTATCGTTAACCGGAACTCAGGGAGAGTCGGAGGCAACGGTTGGTGATGAGGTTGATCCGGCAGAGCTCAGTAACGCTGAGATTGGGATACCCCTTGAAGAGGGCGACATCAGTCAGTCGTACGATCTGTATGACAAAGATGAGGAGCATGTCGTGGAGATCAAGGAGTGTCCTATTTGCCACCAGCCTCGCCTGAACAGGCGGTCTGATGCCGATATTATCACTCATATTGCCACCTGTGCAAGCCAGGATTGGCGACAGGTTAATAATATCGTCATGGCAGGCTTTGTTACTTCGAGCCAGGCCCAGAGAAAATGGTATTCCAAGGTTATCACCAAGATCTCGTACGGTGGATATAAGCTTGGTGCGAACTCGGCGAATATCCTTGTACAGGATCGTATTACTGGGCACATCAATGAAGAGCGGATGAGCATATATGTCCGACTTGGGATTCGACTGCTGTACAAAGGCCTTAAGTCGAGGGAAATGGAGAAGAAGAGAAGTACGCATTGAAAACTACCCCTTAAATGATGGAAATAATGCTAACATCTTTTAGTTCGCAAGCTTCTGCGTGGTCTCAGTATCAAGCAGGGAGTCAAATACGACGATCCTGCTTCGAAGAACGAGATCCCCAAGTTCATCGCCTTCCATCAACTCGACATGTCTGAGGTGCTCTACCCCGTCGAAGACTTCAGGAACTTCAACGAATTCTTCTACCGCGAACTCAAGCCCAACGCGCGCCCCTGCTCCGCACCCGACAACCCCCGCATCATCGTTTCCCCCGCCGACTGCCGCTCCGTCGTCTTCAACCAAATGGACACCGCCACCAAGATCTGGGTCAAGGGACGCGAGTTCTCCATCAAGCGTCTCCTGGGGAACGCCTACCCGGAGGACGTAGAGCGCTACACCAACGGCGCGCTGGGAATCTTCCGCCTGGCACCCCAAGATTACCACCGCTTCCACATCCCCGTCGATGGCGTGATGGGCACTCCTAAGACCATCGAGGGTGAGTACTACACCGTCAACCCCATGGCGATTCGCTCGACACTCGATGTGTACGGCGAGAATGTGCGTGTCATCGTGCCCATCGACTCTGTGGCCCACGGCCGCGTCATGGTCATCTGCGTTGGTGCCATGATGGTCGGTAGCACTGTCATCACGCGCAAGTCGGGAGAGACAGTCAAGCGCGCCGAGGAGCTGGGATACTTCAAGTTCGGAGGCAGCACGCTACTCGTCCTCTTTGAGCAAGGTGCAATGCGCTTCGATGATGACCTCGTGGATAATTCCAACGGGGCGTTGGAGACACTGGTATGTCCCGAATCAACTTACCGTACCCGTGGAGATAAACTAATAAATCTAGGTTCGCGTTGGTATGTCCATCGGTCACCACCCCCAGGAGGGCCAACACACCCCCGACATGCGCAAGCCCGACGCCGAGATTTCCGAGAAAGACCGCGCCGACGCACAGCGCCGCATCGAGGGCAGCCTGGCGCCAGACCGCAACATCAACGGCGCGGCGGCCCTTCTGCCGGCGGCGCTACAACAGCCTCCTGGGGCCTACTAGATGAGCAACCATCGATATTGAAAAAGGCTATCGATGAGAAGGACTACGGAGAAGGCACCGGCGGGACCGTGCCGCCGAACCACAATGAACGAATGGAATGATGTATGTACGTGCGCACGCGATTTCAACATCGGAGATGATTTCAACAATGGGCACTGGACGGGCGATAGGCAGGGACGAACCAAAAAAAGGGTGATTTACATAAAAATAAACGGGGCTTTCATTCCTTATATTTTTTGGGGTCTCTTTGGAGGGTTTTGTAGAAAGGGGGGAAATGAAGGGACATACTTTGGGACGACTGCCTGAGAGGAGGGGAAGATATACTCGAGGGCAGGGCGACGGCGGCGCGGTGGAGAGAGGTCTAGAGGATGTGGATGTTTTTTTATTACTTGCATTCTTCGTGTCTTTTTTGTCAGGGCAGCGCAGAGCAGAGCATTGTTTTTTTTTGAATAGCAGAAGCAAGCAGTAGCGATGAATTGGATTTGACACTATTTTGCACCTTTTGCACGAAGGATTCCCTAGCAAACTTACTTTGCCTTCCAAGCCTACATTCGAATTCTCGCAAACATACCGTCTAAACCTACCTTACAAACCGACCCCATAAACGCCCATCTCGCAAACCTACCCCCATCCAAACCAACCTACCTTCCATAGCTCCCCTTTCCAAACCCCTGAACCATCCCCAATCTGCGGAGCTATCTCCGGATACAACACAGGTTAAACAAAACTCTTGGCAGCGACCCAGCACATCATCAGCCCCAGCACTCTGGCAATTCCTGTGACAAATTATTGGGGGCCATCGACCATCGTCCCCCTTGGCGCGTGCTTGAATCCCACCCTCCCCCCTAGAATCCCACGATCAATCCCAAAGACCAGGCAAACCTCCCACCCACCCATCCCGCGCCCTCACCCCCGGAGTCGGGAAGTGGGAAGGGGGAGGGCAAGAAGGAAGATCCCCACGCACCCTGCGCCGCGCGCAGCACGCGCACGGCCTCCTCCCCTTCCCCCGTCGCAGCTCCCGCCCGCGCCTCCTCGATCCCCGGGACTCCAGCCCGATACGATGTACGATACGATACGATACGCTACTACGAGGACCGAGAAAGACGGGCAGCTGGGTGCTTGGAGACTCGCCCAACCCAATCCGTCCCGACCCATTGAAAAGGGGGGTGCGCCGGCGTGGCTTGGCCGGCACCCGCTACCCGGAGTAAGGGGGTCGGGCTGGACTGGACTAGATTACTTACTAACTACTGTACGGGGACGGACGCGAACGCCTCGCTCGGGCGAAGCAGGATCGCGGCCAGCTACTGTGGTCGCGGGATGCAGGGTGAGGCGGACTCATCACAGTTTGCTCGCTGGGCTCGCGAGCGCGTCGCCGAAGGATTCCCTGTGCGTCTGGATGCGCGACGGACCAGTGGTGTTGCGATTTAGGGGGGGTCGGCTCAGGTGATGTGAAAGGTGTGTGGGTGGTCTCGACGCGGTCGGCGCGAATGCGCGGTGGTGTAATTTTTATTTTGGCGCGAAGAGAGGGACGGCGAGGAGCCAATCGCGAAGCCATCGCACATCATCAAAAGGAAAAGTCACACCACACCCATCACACCGCCGGGCCCGGCGCCACTGGCGCGCCGAAACAAGTGTGGTCTTGGGCTGTCTCACTCGGTTTGCCATTGACACTGACGCGCGGCGATTGGTTGGGGGTGCGGGTTAGAAACGTGGCAGGAAGAAGGGAGCCAGTTTTTCCCAGTTCCCCATTTCACATAGCATCCCGTCCCGACAGTACTGTACTGACACCAGACACCCAACCCCCGGCACCGAAGCGAAGACATCCCCTTCTTGCAGTTCCCCGCCAAGACGTGACCACGTGCCGCGCGTCAATCCCGTACCAGCCCCCCCCGGCGTGGGAATCCGCACCGCTTGGTCCTTTGTCTCAAGGTCATATCCGGCGGTGTTAAGTTTGGTGACGCATCCCGCGGGCGTGAAAGGGGGGCGAGGAAGCGGGATTGGGCGGGGGGGCCGTGGGATGTGTCTCAGCACCGGGCTTGGGGGAATTCGCTGGTTCGGTTTTTCTGTACTGTAGGCCGTGCTGTTTGCTAGGGTGTGCCGAGACGGCGGTCTTGGTGCAGATCGAGATCCGATCTTGATCGCGGGCCGGGTGGGTGCCAGAGCTGCTGGTCGGGAGTTTGTCGGGTGAGGGGGCTCGAGCGAAGGCTGGGCGCGGGATGAAGGGTGGGAGCGGGATGAGCTGTGCATCCACGGGATGGATGGTAATCAAATGGCCCCTTTCCGTTGCTATTGTTTGGAAGAAGAGATGAGAGATATTCAGGATACTGAGTATAATGCGTTCTGTGTACTGTAGAGCATACATTACAGCAGATGACGCATATGTGATATTGGGCTTCTGTGCGTCTCCGTCCGTTGTACAGAATCGGACAAGAAGTACGTTCTCCGCATATACGGCACCGCTACACTACCATATTGTTAATGCAATAGTACGTACATACCGCAATGTACGGTACTAGAGTATACATAAACTGTATGTGTATCCGGGAGCACAGCGCACCCCAGGGCCTCCCCCTTCCCCGTGAAACCCTTGCACAATGGTGCGCCGCTGAGATGTCTAGTATTTGTAAGTTGGAAACGTGTGCGTCCCGGTGAGTTAGAATTGCTGTGCGTGCAGTACAGCCTACTCTGCCGCACAATATACGTACTATATGTATATATGCAATACACTGTACTGCAAAGTAAATGTAAATGTACCAAAGTCTGGTAAGCCCAGCGATTCGCATCTCACCTCACCCGCCGTGCCGGGGAGGGAGTTACGTACAAGGCCGCAGTCCTCCGCAGACCCACTCCCCATCTCCAGAACATCCCCGCTGCCTCGTGGTGCGGAAACCGGGCGTTGCACACCCAATCTCGCCCGCCGCGCGCGCCCCTTTTTAGGCTCTGGGTTTCGGCCGTCCCGCCATGTGCGCACGATCACACTCCGGGGGGTGAGAGGGGAGGGGGGTCCCAGGGATCTGTTAATTTGCGGGCGACGCCTCTTTGCTTCTTTGCCGGTAGAGGTAAGTGGGCTGGGGGTCTGTGAGCCTTCGATCCCGGCTTAGTGCACTGTACTGAGTTACTGCAAACAGTAGATTGCGCGTAAACTTACCGTTTTGCTTTTTGCTTCTGCCCGCGGGCTGCAGGATCATATCCCACGTACTCAATCTTGCAGGGAGCCTGTTGTGGCGTGTCTTGAACTGTTGCGATGTCGTCGTGGGGGTTGAAGAGTTCGTTTTGCCCACGGGCTTTCACGGGTGCCTCAAACTGGTTTTACACCCCCCCCCCTAAATCTGTCGATTTTGTGCAAGGCGGGTGACTTGCCCAGAGGATCGCACAAATACCAAGGCGACAGTGTCTGTCGTGTGCTCCTCGTTACTGAACCGTGGCACCCAGGTGACAACAGTATCTTTGGTTCAGAAAGTTCCGTGTGGAGACTAGCGAGTGCGATGATTTGCTCCTCGTATTTGGTCGCTCCGATGATCGCGATAGAGATTGAGATGAGATGAGATTGTCGCAATCGCAAATGCGCGGGCCCCTCCCCCCACAGCGTTCCAACAGAGCTTCGGCTTGTTTGGTGATTGGATTGGCTTACCACGCATCATGCATACTAGAGCAAGCGGGGAGCAATCCCACCGTTCTGAGCAAGGCTGACGTTAGCAACAAGGGTATGTACATGGTATGTAGAGGATATGCAGGCCGGGACCATACTTTGGTGAACAGTGCGCGCGGGCAGTTTGTGGCAGAGCAGGATAGTGTAGTGTGGTAGCGTACCAGTGTCATATACGAGGAACGAGCGCAAATTGCGCTCTCCACGCCGGCCGACCCTGAACCCTGACGCTGGGCGTGGCGCGAGGGATTTGGGGTTGTTTAGCAACAGGCTAGCCACGGTGCTAGCCCAGAGACGTGGTACTCAGGACCGCATGGTCCCCGCCCGAGACAATCAAATACATGGCGCTGAGCGAATCGCAATCGGCTCAGCCCGCCCTGCTGCCCGATCGCCGATGCGCTATCATGTCGGAGCCGACTGGTCGGCGGGTTTCAAGCCCACTTTCGCTGGGGGATGGGGTGAGACGGGAAGTGACGGGCGTAGTTAATTTGGTCAGTCGGGTTTTCTGGGGGTCCTCCATTGGTCAGGTGGAGCCAGCGCTGCGAGTTTGTACCGCGATGCAACTGCAAGATGCTGAGCGGGATAGCACAGGAGGCACTGTGCACTTAATGCACGGCGTGTATGCATGTGTTGTGTTTTTGTGCATTGTTACCTGGCCCTCTTGATCGCTTCCGCTGTGGCCGCAATGTCTCAGAGAGACAGTGTCTCTGAGATAGATCCTCTCTGGGCGATAAAGGTAAGGATGCTCTGCCGTGTCTCTCGCTTTCATCGGTGAAAATAGCTGCAATAATCCCAAGTTCCGACGTCGCCGCAGGAACGCCGATGGAAGAGCGCCAAAGGTGACGAAGAAAGAGGATTTGTGAGCGGAAAGCGGAGGTTGCACATTAATTGCCCGACAAAGCCTAGTGTACCACCCACCCAAGAATTCCACGATGACCCTAGCGGAGGCTTCCATTGTCGCCCTGTAAACAAGACTGATTGATGTTCCTCAAAGTACGTAGCTCCCTCCACTCGCAATCACTGCATTATGGGGACGCGTCTCTCCACTCTTCTGATCGTGTTCCAAACCAAAGAGCCCCGTTCTTGTCCTGCAATTTGGCCCGCAATTCGGTCCACTATCTGTGGCGTACGAAAGCGGCATGATCTATATACGGATAAACTGTTATTGGCGGAGATAAAGATGCCTGGTAGACTTATTCCAGCTTATTCCAGTATTGGGGACAGATGGGCGCGAGCTCTGATCGTACTGTATCCTCTGCGCGTGGCCGTCGCATGGCAGGTGGCTCCGGGGCCTCGGGATCCAAATTGAGGAATGCCGGCTTTTGTCGTAAAAGGATAGAGTATTTGCAGGCGCCTCTCACTTTCCCATTGATGCTGTATAGTAGGTGGCTGTGCTTGGCTGTCTGGAGTTGATGGTAAAGAGACCTGTCAGGTCAGACACGCGGTCCCCTCGCGTTTGTCGACTGCTCGTCCTCGAAACTCCGCCCTTCCTTGCCGATCGGCCAACGGTGGTGGGCATCTCATCGACTAGGGCCGCAATCACAGCACAGAAAAGTACCTTCGTATGCATTCTAGACTATCGCAGCTTCTGCAGGCCAAGAAACGCCCGGCTCGAGCTTTCAGCCAAAATCCCTGCTCGCACGCACTAAGGGGCGGAGTTGGTGTGTGATCACCTAAAACGGTCCATCGGAGCGAATGGTGACGAGCAGTACACGGAGCCAGCCCACCATCCTGCTCTCGTATCCTTACCGCACCCCGTTGCCAACGAAGAGCTGGCTCTTGAACCGTGTTTCTATTGAATTTGTACATGCGGCGTGCATAATAATGTGCCTGTATGACTCGTTAGGCTGAGAACGGCAAGATGTTCGTTCGTAGGAACACATCCTGACACGTTTTTTGCCAAGCCGATGGCAGCGAGACAGTCAGGTGGATTGCTTTTGACGCTTTTCACTCGCATTGATAGGATGATGAGAAGGGATCTTGAAGGGATCATGCTATTATTCATGCGCGCCACAAGATCGATGAATCCTTCCGCGGGAGATTCCCAACGGAACTGCTGAATCGCTGAATCTTACAGACCGCCAACTCTAAATGAGATCAATCTGACTCGAGTTTAACCGCTGTCGCCATGTGAGGCCGTCTTGTACAACGGCGATCTGTTTGCTTGTATCCCAAAAGAGGAAGCCGTGATCTGTACGTACCTTTTGGTATGAATGGGTAACACGGCGCGCTCTGTCGTTTATCAGTTCTGCGTGTCTCTGAGGCCCTCTTTTGCCATGGGCAACGACGAATTGGCATGCAGCGTGTACGGCTATTTTGATTCACACACGCGCTTCTTCCCCCATTTGGCATTTTAAGAGAGTGACCGATGCGTTTGGGCCTTGGTGGTTGATCCCAGCTGCAAGGATTCGATGACAGCAAGGGTTCATTCACCATCTGAATGGCTGACCCCGGTCAATCTGTTCGGGAGAGCACTAAAATCCTCCTCTCCGATCTGTGGTAGAGGAGCACGCGTACGCTTGTTCCACGGAGTACATGACACAGGCTCCGAGAAAGATTTGACAGCCCCGATCACCAAAATCCCCAAGTTGCTCCCGAGGTCACGACAATGTTTGATGACCCTTGCGGGTGAACCTTGCAGGAAAGGGCGCGTCCGCCTGGGTCTTGTCACTCATCCTCTCAAATCGTCTGAAATGAATGGCACACTGGGGGACTGGGGGAGGGGGAAGGATGAGGAAAGCCCATGCCACATGCCCCCATGGGACCATGACACGCCCTTGTTCCGTTTTCTTCCCAACACCAACCCCTAGCACCCCACCATCAGGGACGGCCATCGCTTGGCAGCCACGAGCAACTTTCCCAGCGATCATAACACGCTCGGGAGGCAGCGGCTAGAGGGATCCGATTATGCGTCCCGTCACTCCTTCGGGTTGGGGTAGCCCCAGGTAAGCAGCCACAAAAGAGATTGGGGGGATCGCAACAATGGACGCCACCGTACCAGAGGGAAGGTCGCGAGATGAGAGAGGATGGAGCTACTGTAAGACTTTATCCAGTAGAATAGGATGACGACTCTTTTTGCTGCGAAGAGCAGTAGTGAGCATACTCGGGCGTACAGTAGCTAGCTACCCTAGTTGCTATGCAGTTAGCAAGATACACACTTTCTTCGTACATGCAGAGTGGAGCAATTTTGAACAGTGGAGTAACCTTTCTTTAGTGAGATTGTTAGTGAGCATCATGGTGAGAAGTGCCAAGATCGGAAGCAGCGGCCTGAGATTATGTTTGATAGGCAAGCAAAAGCATATCCAGCCCCATCTAGCGCGGGATGATGGATGCTGATCCTGTCGCGTAGGTAGGCTGTATGTATGTATGTATGGCAGGGTAACACTGGTTCGTCAGCTCGGGATAGAGAGAGGAGGGAAGTGAGCATCTCACAAAAAGGAGAGCAGGGGGAGAGGGAATGAGACGACGGGTGATGTATGGGGGGATGTCTGGATGCTGTGTACCACAGATGACAGCTGAGCTACTTTTCTTATTGTTATTTCCGTAATGGGAAGGGGGGGTGTTGAGCTGAGGTTGGTAAGAGAAGT
>LNAR01001884.1:0-20520 GCA_001630585.1 Pseudogymnoascus sp. BL549 | reverse complement strand
GCTACTCTAGTATAGGTAGGTACAGGAGACAAGATAGAAATTTTTTCCCTTCTCTCAGTGGGGATGCCACGGGCTGAAAGACGTTTTTGAGTTTTTAAGGTAATGGTAACCTCGAATTAGGGAGACTCCGCCCCCGGGGCGCGCCGCATGCCTCGTCGTCTCGGAGATGGGCTCCCTCCCCCCCTCTCCCCCCACCCACCACGATGTTATTTGCGCACGGCTTGCGGCGGCGACGAAGGTGGATATCCTGCGATAGCTTCGCAACGGCGAGTCCACCCCCGAGCTGCTGCTGCTGCTGCTGCTGCTGCGGCTAGAGATGTCCGCGATGCCCAGCCCAGCCCGGTTCATCGCGAATAGTGGCTGAGAGCCAAGAGAAAGATCCCGTCCCCCAGCGCCTCCCGGGGCGTCAACGCCGAGATTTGGCTGTGGCTGTGTGGCGCTTTCTTGGAGTGGATATTTATGCAGGAGAAAGATACTTGGGGGAGAGGTAGAGGTGTTTTTTAGGTTTCGTAGTGTTTGGAGTTAGGAAAGGAGCTAGAAGGTTCTGGAGGGGTAGGGGGGTGGGCGAGTTGGGTATCTATCTGTGTCTGTGAGGGAGGTAGCTTGGGTCCTGCTGCCGAATGCGGGTATTGCTTCTGCTTGCTTGGTGGGATGACGGTGTGGAGTGGAGATGGGCGTGTTGTTTGCTACTCATGATGTGCTGTGGTGGGAGGTGGATGTGAGGAGTTGAAGATGAGGAGGTGGGTGAGGCTTTGGGGTTGGGGGTAACAGGTGTTGATCGGATGGGAGATGTGAGGGAGGGACTACGAGATTATGAGTTGAGGTCACTTGAGTTACGATGGGAAGAGTTGGTGTCACAGAGGTAAGATGGGACGCGGATGATCCGATTGTAAATTTCTGATAAGGAGTCAAAACTGGCATGGTGAATATTTATATATATTGTAATGCTATGTACGGCACACTCGCGGACATGGATATGGCAGACCGGGAAACAAACAGACGAACATCACCACAAAGATAGCAAGTCACACATAGCAAGCAGACACGCAAACTCAGATGGTAATATCTTTCATTATTCCAGATATTTCGCCCTCTCTTTAAAAGAGTCTGGGAATGCCCCCTCCTTCAACCCATCTCTGAAACTCGCAGAGAGAAGGTTTTCAACAGCCAGGTATACACAGCCTCTCCGGCTTTCCATCTTTCTTTCTTTCCTTTGCCTCCTCACTTAAATATTTCCCCCAACTAACTTACTGCCCCCCCATCCCTTAACTCTTTGGTTTCTTTCGCGCTTCGGAAATAGCATTCTCAAAAACAATTTTATCGGAGAAGACCTTTATATATAAAAAGGCCCAACTGGAGTATTAACCTTCCCAGCCCCATGCTGCCGTCGTCGTGTGTGTGCGAAAAATCGATTGCCCAAATGGCCTTCTTTTTTAAAATAAAACCTTTTTTCGAATTTTGTTGCGGGAAATATTGGGGGTATGAGTAGTATAAAAGCAAGAGATATGAACCGCTGAAATGGACAAAACGAGAACGAGGTAAATCGCTAATGCCGATAGAGAGTTGGAAAAAAGTTCGCTTATGCCACTGATGCCTTAATATACGTGCTTGTGTTACATAGGAAAGTTCTCGCACAGTCGTCGTGGGCCCAAAATGGCCAACTGTCGAGGGGTGCCGGTAGGGTTGTCGACCTTGCGGCCATTATACCGGGGATAACGATCATCAGTACCAGCTATGCTGCCAACGATCAGATGTGTTGATAGTGGTGGTACTGTTGGTGGTGGTGATATACGTCGTTGTTGACTGGCGTCGGTGTGATCGGACGTCGTTGTGGGTGCCCTTGGTACGAGTTGTTGCCTACTGCTAGGTTGTAATCGCCCTCAGGGGTAATTGGCGGCGTGATATACCCATTCGCCATCGTGGGGTTGTTCGACGGCTTTTGTGGAGTGTTGTAGATGTGGTCGTTGTTTTCGGCCGACTTGTGATAGAAGTCGTTTGGAGGCGTTGGTGGAGATGCCCGGCGAGCAACGGCGGCTTGGTGCTCCATGAATTTCTCGAGGACAGCGGAAGCTGAAGACATGTAAGGCGAAGAGTATTTCTTGGCAAGGATCTTCGATGGCTGGCTCAGCTGCTGGGACAAAGCCACCAGAGTGACGTTGTCCTCGTGGCCCCAGTCTGCGTAGCAGACTTCCCGACGGCCAAGGATAGCACGGGCGAGGGTCAACGAAGCTCTCGCCATCACGGAGGGCCTCGTGGATACGAAGTCTCTGTGGTACAGGGCAATCTCGCAGATGTACCATGCCATGTGCTCAAGCTCGATGTCCTCCTCGGCAGCGTTGGAAAGTGCAAGCTGCAGGAAGCTATCCACGGTGGGGTGTCCGATAACCCAGTCGAGGGTGTTGAGTACGTGCCACTCCATCTGGGTGAACATCTCCTCGTCGTATAGCATGGAGCACATGCTCTTGAGTTCCCTGATCAGCGGCACCCTGTCCTTGCGGTCACCATACTTGGCAGCGATGAGCAGGGCGGCACAGCCAACGAGTTGATAGTGACGCTTGTAGACGACACGGCGAGAGCAGTATCTGTCGAGGAGGTTCATGGCGAGGAACATGGTCTCGGGGAGGAGTTGGAAAAACGTATGACCTTCAATTAAGAAGTCCACGAGGTACGGCCTCATAAACCATTTGATCTCTTCTTGGATGTCGATCGAAGCAACGTCGGGGAGGGTTTGTTTCTACAAGAGTCAGTATGATATACGAAGCCACGTATATCAGGAATATATCTTACCTCCATGGCGGCCATATGATCCACGATTTCTGGCAGATACTCGGCACGAACCTCCTGAGAGAGCTCATCTGCAATGCGTTCCTGTCGTTGCCTCTTGATAATGGACTCATACTGAAGACGTTCTGCGTCAGAGATGATGGCCGTGGTATCCTCGGTTTCGACAAAGTAGCTATCGCATGGTTGGCGGGGAGCCATGTTGATGGCACTGTGGTAAGCCATGGTGGGTGGTATGGCAACGAGCTTGGTGATGTGGTAGGTGTGGAAGGTAAAAAGTCCTTGTATAAGGTAGTGGATTGAGTTGGTTCAAAAGATTGGACTTCCTCAAGATCTCCAGGACCTTCAAGAACTGATGGTGTTCGGTATGAACGTGTGAATGGTTGTAGTAGTAAATGAATGTGAATACAGATCAAGTTAATGAGCTGTACTTTGGTTGGTGAAAGGAGATATTAGACTGTATAAACGGCAAAGACGAGAAGGAATTAAGGAGTGAAATGGCTATTGAAGAAGCCGACAAGAGGAAGAAATTGTTTCGAGTTCGAAATTCGGACTCAAGGGTGTCAAGGTGACGCTTATAGTAAATTCGAAGACGGGATCTATGCAGGTAAACGGTTAGTGAGGTTGCTCATCTCCGAGGGGTTCGGGAAGGTAGACTGTGTTCAGGGCAAGGTGATGTATGAAGGTGTGAAGTATGAGGCAAGGCTCCATTGAAGTGAAGTAAAGTTTTTCTCCAAGTGAGGGGTATGTGCAAAGGTGGGATGTAACTTTTCGAGGAAGACAGCAGCAGCATACCTGTGAAGTTGGTTTGTCGAGGGGTTGTTCACACAAAGTCCAATGGTAGAGGGGTTGTACCAACAAGACGCTCTCTTGATGCGTTGCAAACGAACAGCAAAAGAGAATGCGTTTGTCCTGGACGGAAGTATGAAACAGAATTTGAAGAACGAGTTAACGTCTCCAAGATTTTGTGGTGGAGCTGCGTATAGAGCGGAGAATATGAACTGGATAGGCGAGCGTCGGCATGAAATTGGCTATGCAAAGGGACGGGGCATCAGCACAATGTACGATGGCGGGGGACGAGACAGGAATTGTTGCAAACTGTGAACTAACCTTCAGTTGATAATCCGAGAAATACAGTACTTTCAAAGATCGGAGCGAGCAAAGGATTGAAGAATCGTGGATTGGTTTGGTGCCAAAAATTCTTCGATCGTGTGTTCTTGAGGCGAGGCTGGATGACCCACTGGGAGTGAATTTAACGTGAAGTTGAAGAGCGGAACTATGACAGAATTTCAGGTAGACGCGTATTTCGAGTGAGACTGAGAGTAATTGGGCGTATTGGAAGGGACAGAATTAGAGCAAACTTGGTCGAAGGTCGAGTATATTTCACGAATCGGCTTTCGGCTTCACTCCTTTTTTTGGTCGTTTCGGCGTCGTTTCCTACTACCCGTCTCTATCTCAACTCGGACACGACACAAGACATCAAGGCCCAATAATGCGTATTATTGTAGTCTTGACTTCTTTAAACTCGATGAACAGGAACGGAGAAGAGCGAATTGGTGGAATTGCAGCTAGTACCGTAGGTGCTGGCTGGACCACTCGATTCTTGCTTTCCCAGGACCGACGTCACGAGCTTGTCAGGTACCAAGGGGGGGGGGGGAGGTCTCCTTTTCTTCGTCTCTCCCTTATCTCAACAATTGAAGGAGAGATGTCGAGGAGGAGAAGAGGGATAGGATGAGGATTAAAGAGGAGGAGGAGGAGAGGTGAGGGAGGATGGAGGATGTAGGATGGAGAAAGGGAGGAGTGAGGAGAGAACACAGTCAGAGAGAGTGGTTGGCGGTGGTGGTGGTGGTTGTGGTTTAAGCTTTGGGACCGACCAGCCGTGCGTTGCGTGGGAGCGAGAGCGAGAGCGAGGGGATGGACGAGTTTGGAGCGTGGAGCGTGTTTCTCGTGGTGGCCGTAAGTCGTTTTTCCCCCTGGTCGTGGTCGGCTACGGGCGTATTTTGGTGGTGGTATTGGTGGTACTCTACTTTCTCTACTTAGGATAATAATCGGTACGTACCACCCACCCTACGAGGGGAGTCCACTTCCCACCAACTAAACTACTTACTACTCTACTCCACGCCCATCATCTGCATCCACTCTCACTCTCAGCCTACCAATACCATCCTCCTGTCCACTGTCGTCCACTGTCTCGCCATGCTCTGGTACCTCCGCCAGCACTGCCCACTACACCCAAATGCATGTACTCTGGCATGGCCGACGACATCCCTTCTACCGTCGCTGGTTGGCTGGGTTGTCTCTGTTGGACTTGGACGCGACAAGGATCGCGACTCTGAGCTACTCAACTATCCACGACTCTGCAGGTCAGAGATGGCAGTCCAGCCCCAGAGGCAACAACTCCATTGGGTGAGAGCCCATCACGACGGAAGGGGAAAGAGACGGAAGAACGCATCTTGTGTCAAGCTGTTCCAATGTTCCAATGTTGCAAATAGGAGATAGGCCTTCAAAGGCCCAAGATGGACACACACTCCTCCCGGACAGGCATTGACATGTATGTCTCACCACGCAATTCAAGGTTTATTTTGGCTTTCTCCGTCCCATTTTCACCCATCTCACACACAGGGCTCACCATCGCATGAGACAGACAGCTGGTTCACCGAGGCTCAACGACAGATTGATTGTCAAGACACGGCAGCGGAGCAAGAGTCTTGCCTAGATAGAGCCACTGATGCATCGACCGGCACCACATTCTTGCCATATCGAGCCAATATCTATCGACTCTATCGGCGCATCGGAGACAGCATGTCTAACTCTTCATCCACTCTTCCACTCTTTCGCCCACTATACCGTTGGAAAGTAGGCATCTGGTCCGCTGGACGGGCTGCTGGCCACCTGCACGCACTGTAACCCATGACAAGCCGGAGCTCTGATTTACTGTTTTACCCGTCCGCGATGTGCGCGATGGCACGGTTGATGGTGAGGTGTGTTGTTTCGAGAAGTCTCGTCCACTTCCTCAACGCGGTTGTCTAGGTGGCCGATCTCTCCTCATGGATATTCCCACGACACGGTAATAATGTGAAGATGCTGGGATTCGCCGTGGTTTGTGTGAGGAAGGAAGGAGTACGTATACAAATCCGTACAAGGTCCTTCCTGGTCTGGTCGAAGCGCTAGCTTCCACCCGCAGCGCCCATCGCCATCACTGCGCCGTGGCGTGTCTTGCAACCGAGCAGAACAGTGCACATAGAACATAGTAATCTCTTGAAGTCAGGTTTTGGTGAGGAGCAGTCTCCGCCCGTAACGTAACGCCTTGTTGGCTTTAAAAATGATAGAATCTCGTCATGCGATGATCGGCTTCAATATTGCACGTGAAATGAATTGCAGCTCAAACTGTGCTCTCTGTGCTACTGCCAAGACCATAAATTGTGCTCCCTGTAATTATCTGGTCCGCGCCCGATTCCTGGAAAGGGGGGAATTGGCAGATGCGGTGTCACTTTCATCAGGAGAGCTTATGAGGAAAGGAGACGACGGACGGCTGTGTTATGTGAATTCCTGTGCCTGCGGGAACATCGCGGGATTTGCTGCGGAGCAAGGTATGGCAATGGAACGGTACTGCGTGCCCCCTGAGTCTGTACGTGTGGGAAACCTTGAAGGGCAGACAGGGAACCGCGCTCGGTGCCCAACAGAGAGAGATGAGAGAGAGCTATCGAGTTATTTGCCCTCAATACTCCAATTCCAGTAATCCAGTTATCCTTATTGATTTTCGCATCTTAACAGGAGTTCCATGCTATATAACAGCCGCGCCTTCGCAAATTAGGCCGTCTGGGTCGTCAGTTGTTCGTGTCGCCTCGCCTAGTGTCGTCCGTCCGCCCTGTTGTCCCTGAAAGGCCCCAAGCAAACCATGGTAGGCGTGACTGGCTGGCATCCCTAGTTTCCGGTTCCAAAATTGGATCCTTCATAGCTGGCCCTTTTATTACCCTTCTTTTTTGGCTCTTGCTGGCTTCAGGGTTCTCTCCGGAATGACGGCGCTTGGGGGGACGAGGAGAGGAGGTCCGAGGCTGCTCACCAGCATTCGACCACTATAGACTTAAGCCACACAGTGACATGAATGGTATATCAGGATGTCGCTCCTTATTCTCTTTGATGATGGCTTCATTTGTGGGTCGTCGTATCACGAACACAATTGGCAGGCGCGGCACCCAAGGCAGTAACATAGTAAGCACAATCATATCATGCAGTTGCGTCAGCCAAATTCGCACCGAGCCACCCAATAAACCGCTGCATGGCGGACAGCCCAGAGATTATTCTCCAGCTGAGCCAAACCTCCACGTTGGCGCTCATGCAGGCTATACATAAGGCGGCCCCATCGGGATCGCGTATCTTTTCTGTTCAGCTGGCAACGGCAAATCCAATCGTGGGGGCCTGTCCTTGGGGCCAAGGATGCTATACCATGTTAGTTATAAATTGAGGGGCGGGAGCTCTTGGGAGGGAACTGGGATTTGCGGCTCCGCACATCAGAAGCTCAATTGGCTTTTTTCGAGAACATATCGTGACCAGCTCCCATTGCATACTAAGAAGCGTCAACCTCCTCCCTTCACTCCCTACCAATTGAAGAATAAATTATCCGGTCTGTCTGTCATGGTGTACGTTGGAGTAGAGAGTTGAGCATGGTCATCCTTCTCCACGTGTATATCCTGGTTGTTCGTAGGAGCATAATCTGGGACTCGCTAAATGGGCTCGGAGGTACTCGTGCTGGTGCGGAGCATACTGTACCTTTACATTTACATTGGCAACAATCAGCATCGGTGCCTCCGCCTCTAACGCTGAGTACGGAAATAAGATATAACAGGAAGCTGAAAATTGTGGGGAAATCCTACCATCTCGCGGATCAGTAACTGTACAGTACTGTATACAGTCAGCTCTATCCAAGCACCTATCCCCAAGCAAGGCACACAGCTATCTACAACAGGAAGCTCTAGAGTGCTCTCGTGTTGGCGCCCGCCCGCCACAATCAAAATGACGGAATGCTCCAATTGGCAAATGTGCAAATTGGGCAATCAGATACCGAATTATACGATACCGGATATCCATCACTCCGTCTGCTCCTCTTTTTCCCCTCTCTCTGCCGTGCCTTTTTCCTTTTAGCTTGCAGCTGACAAGAAGTACTCTCGTACGTGGACCCGTTCAGACACATGATTTCTTACATCTCGCAGGAAAGCTAGGTAGAGTGCGTACACCGAAGGGCTCAATTGTGCCATTGTGCATGCCATTGTGCCAGGTACGGCAAGAAAGATGCGCGACATCGATTCTGAAGCAAATCATATGGACCAGAGTTACATCGCGACCAAGCAAGATCTATCGACCCAATCAGGCACGACGTCCGCAAGAGCGCTTCTATCTCCGTAACCCTGTCTCACTGCGGACCAAGACGAGATGTCTTGTGGTTATTCCTCAAACACAGATTACTATTCTATTACTCTGGCACAGACCTGGAGCTGGTAGATTCTCGGGAGCTCTGAGGTGAACCATGCTATTGCCGCGCCGCTTTGACAGTACCGTAGTATCAACGGCGTTCATTCCCTGAAGCTCACGAGAACGATACGATCCAGACGTGATGATCATCTGTACTTGGCGTCACATGTATACACTGTTGGCGGCAGAAGAGTCCAGACAATACAAACAAACAAATAAACAAGCAAACAAGCCAGCAGGCCAGCAAAGCAAGCAAGGAGGGCTCGACGTCAACAACCTCCATTGAAGCTAAGCTATGCACAGATTGGATGTTGGATTCCGAACATCTTCCACACTATCGACTGGCCATGGCGATCTGTGGGTTTGCCTCTCAAAAAGAGACACGTCGAGATCAACGCCATGTTTCTCCACGACCAAATCCGGCGTGTTCCTCAGCATTACTCTATCCGTGATCTTTGTCCATCCATAGCCTATCTCGAACCTCCGCACTCCATGGATGAGATTATGCATGGGGGAGCGGGGTTGTGTGGTAGAGCTCGGGTCAATGTGGTTGTTGCGATTGGCTGGGAAATTCACAAGGCTGGGAACAGTTTCAAGTATATTCGGCCCTTCAGACGCGGAACGCGACAGACGCGACCAAGACACGAACCCAACACGTCTCGTCCATACACACAGCACACCAGTCTTCAGATGGGGAAAGAGAAAACTAAAACGCTCTAATCTATGGGTCCCACGATGGGTCCTTTTGAATCCTGCAAGACCTATTCGGCGAGCACATGAGGGGAAACACGCAATATTCTCCACTATACTGAGCATAGCCTTCGTCAAGAGCAAGACCCTGCCCCTGTCTACCCCGCTCTTTATGGTTTTACGCAGGTCTTAAGTTCTTGCGTATTGCAATCGCGCGATGCATGACGTATTTACGCGCTTTTCACCCAGATATCGGTCGCGATCCAATTGACCAATCTGACACGTCTCATCGCCTTTTCGCCCCCAGCTCCTCACAATCGCCTTTTTCGATGTTGACTGGCGGCCAAGGAGGCGGCCGACCCAAGCCGATGGGATTTAAGGTGCCATCGAGTGGCGCTTTGGAATGTAGAGCACATGCCCAGGCTTGCCCGGCGCGCTCGTTGGACGCGTGCATAGTGGCTGAGAGAGGATCAATATTTTTTATGACGTTATACGAGCGTGGTCGGCACGGTGTCTCCGGATATTTGGGTTCGATGCACAGTTGCACAGCCATTGCTGCGAGAAGGCAAAATCATGCAGTAGGTGAGCCCACGAGGGCATTTCACAACTATACGAACGTGGGCGCCACTGTCTCTCCATATACTTGCATAGTATCGTGGTCAACACTGAAGAAGGCAGGCCCTTAGGTGAGCAAGCCCAAAAGAGACTATACAGGTCTTTATCTCCAATTTATATGTCCAGTCACTCTCAACACCCCCTTCCCTTTCTCCTACGTATCACGTGCCTTACTTTCTTTATTGTCACTATATTTTCCCTTCAAGGTATATATTATAGGTCAAGCAGATTACTTCTCCTTGACCAGCTCGATTTGATCTATAGCTAGACAATCATTAAATTTCATTATAAGCTTTGGTATTAAAGCCGAACCCGAGGATTCCGAGGATGTCGCTTCAGGCCCCCTTTGTTCGTTCGTCGTTTGCGGCCAAGAATGCTCCTGAAATTGATCAGACTATGAAAGACCTTTAAAGGAAACTCTATGCTCCATACTTTTTATGGCCCGATGCCCCCAAGAATATATGTTCTATGCCTCCTTGGAGTCCTGCAGCCCCTTCGAAGTCGATCTCAGTCCAGTTTCCAGAACGAACCACTTTGCCTTACAGCCAGGTCAGAAGCAAGGCATATATAGATATAGCTGAAGCACATAATACCAGCGGTCGTGAAGGCAGAGTCTTTGAATGTTCGATGCTGGAACAGTAACAAGGAATCCAGGATCTATCCAGTTAGTAGTGCACCTGGAGCGAGCATGGCAACGCCGGAGCCAACGCCGGGGCCAACTCAGGAGGCAGCTGAACGCCTTAGCACATATCGCGGCAGGCCTCAACCGCCCGTTAATGAACGCCTGCAGCAAATCTATAATTTTTTGGCCGACGAAGATTACTACCGTTGCTTGAACTTCACCAAGAAGCTCCGAGATATCAAAGACTATGTCAATGATTTGGAGACTGGAGCGCAGGTATTTGCATACTGTGACGAGGATCTCCTGAGTCTTATACACGACCAAATTGAAATCCATGACCGATGGATAGAGGAGGCAACTCAAATCACACCTTTTGAGTTCAATTCTCCCCTCCTCTTACACCGCAACCGATTCAATATACCTGGGTGGAAACCCAAACCCGGCCTGATAAATTTTGAGCTTGAAGACCTTCCGACTTACGAAATAAACCCCCCCGTGCCAGAAGCAAAGCTACATGTGACCTTGCAAGAAGACACCGGCAGAAAGCCGCCAAATGACCCAGATCCATTCGAGTACACGAAAAAGGTCGCACGGTATAGAGAGATGCAAGATGTGATAGCTCAGAGTATCAGAGGCTACTATAATAGCGGCGTTGCCCTTGCGTTTAACCCCTTACCACGCAATTTTAAGGGGCCTTGGGTGCCTCCAGCACCGGATCTACTATTGCAGAAATGGGAGAATGAGCGAGATAAGCTCATGGATCTCAGCTATGATCTAATTGCTACGCATCGGCGAGCGCCACGACTCACCCTCTCACAAGTTGTCCATATGATAACAACGATTTTCCAATCTGACACCCCCTGTGATACCCTGTTGCTGGAGAGCGATTTAACTCCTAGCGATTTGGAGAAGCTTCATGTACTCACAAGGCGCTCGACTCATCGTACCAAGCCATCCAATCTCCGGGGACCACATCTCACTTTTGTGGCTAGAGTCAATGGCCTTATTCGCAGCAGTGACACTTGGCCCGAGGATGTTGAAACGCCGGTGAAAATAGAGAAATTGTTCAGAATGGTAAACGCAAAGGGGTCGCTTAATTTGGATCACGACGGGATGATAGAGGCGCTGCATTATATGCAAGATGATGGGAATCTCAGGTACGTTACATTATCGAATCTCTACGATTATAACTGACATGAAGTAGGTACGATGAGATCACAGATGAAGTGAGGGCGCCGTATCCAAATAGTCATCCAGAGGATAGAGCTATCCGGGTTCGTGGAGAACGGCGCTTCGACCCTCTACCTATCACTCTGAGCGAATGGGCATACCTAGGCTTGCGTTTGGCGACGGCGACTGTGAAGATCGCAACACAAGTTGAGCTGGCCCACTCGGATACCCTGTACATGAACACAGTGGCAACTGAATACACAAATAACCTGGCGATGCGGATCCGAGCCTGGGAGAAAGAGGTTGACAGCAATAAGAGTGTCCCAAGCCTCGTTGAAATTGCTACGCCTCTGGTCAAGGTCGCCGATAGGGGGCAGCTCACAGAAGACCTCGCTAGGAAGATCCTCCAGGAGAAGATCGTCGAGGAGAGTAATCGCAACTGGGAAGCCCGCGCCACCCCGACGACAATATGGAACTGGACCCGAGATCGCGAGCCCCTAACCAAGGAGTACCTTTCCATTGACCGCTGGACACCGGCGATTCAACACGTCGGCGATCTGGAAAAGGAGAATATGTTTTTGGAGTGGGCTAGGAATCAAACACCGGCCGACCCTCAAGATGGGAACTCGCGCAAGCGGACGAAGTTCATCCCAGGCGAACCTATCTTCCCCTTGGGCGAAACGGTAGTGCAGGAAGAGGCTATCAGTAAACGGATGGATGAGCACCTTCGGGATCGTATGTATTGCCGTTCTCTAGTTCTGTGCTACGTGCTGACTTTAGACAGTTGGGGACAAAGAGTTTGAGGGGATATATGGGCCTCAAGGGTCGTATACTCTGAAGCAGAAGGAGCTTCGAGAGGCCGAGGCGGCGGCAAAGGCGGCAGCGGAGGCGAAGGCCAACGAACCAGAGGAAGGGGGACAGGCTAATGCGCCTCAGGCAATGGGACAAGATCACACTGCTGGCACTGCTCGCACTGGCCATGCACCTTAGGCAGGGGCAACGGTTATCGCACCTGAGGCAAGAGCACAGGTCATCGGATCTGAGACAGGGGCACAGGTCAACCAACCTAAGACAGGGGAAGAGGCTAATGCATCAGAGTCGTAGTATTAAACGGGGATATAGGGTGTTGCAGTAGTTTGTTGAATTTTTGACTTGTCAGTGAGCGGCAGATATGCAAGTCTACTTGTAATCTCCGAGACCGTACGTTCTTATATTTATTGCGAGCTGAGCTAAGTCATTGGAGTTGGAGTTGGTCTAGTTTCCCTACATTTTAAAGCTGAATGTCATACATGATTACTTGAAAGTAGTTTGCAAGGTGATCATCATATTCTCTGAACTGACTGCGTTCACTCAACAATTCCATGTCAATCGGGCACTTCGAGGGTCAGTTCACAAAACGGATGTCAAAAATCCTTGCACGAAAAGTTTTTTGGCAAAATGTTCATTTTAGGCACAGCTATATTATAAGCGCACCGAATGCAAGGTGCCGATCAAACATGAAAACCGTCAAAGCATCACCGCTCCAATGCAGACATCTAGTATCTCTTTCCCTCGCGCAGAACATCTCCGAACTCATCAAGAGGAGATCTGACGAGAGCGGTCTCCTTCCAGAGATCTGGGGTCAGGTAACCGTAGGTGTTGCCGACAGCGACGAAGGTGGCCTTGAGGGTGTTCTCGAGGGTCTTGGTGGAGCCAGCGGACGAGGTGTAGATGTCCTCAACACCAGCAAGTTGTAGGAGACGCTTGACAGCGGGGGAGGCGACGAGACCGGTACCGCGGGGCGCGGGGATGAGTCTGACGGAGACGGAACCGCACTTGCCGGACTCCTTGGTGGGGAGGGAGTGAGGAGCACCAAGGTTGGTTCCCCAGTATCCGCGGCGGACTGGGATGACGGAGAGCTTGGCGATGATGATGGCGGCGCGGATGGCGGTTGCGACTTCCTTGGAGGTCTTGATGCCGAGTCCGACGTGTCCCTCGGAGTCACCAATGATGACGATGGCCTTGAAGCGGGTACGCTGTCCGGCACGGGTCTGCTTCTGGACGGGCTTGATCTGTAGAGGGGTCGCACGTTAGCTGTCTGTTATCCCAAATTGTCTCCCCTCCTGCAGTCTCTGCAGGATCCAGATATTCCATACCTTCATGACCTCATCCTTGAGCTTGGGGAGGAAGAAGTCCACGATTTGGTACTCCTTGATTGGGAGAGAGTGCAGGTAGATCTCCTCCATCGACTTGATCTTGCCGGCCTTGACGAGACGGCCCAGCTTGGTAACTGGCTGCCACTCCTTCTCCTCGTTCTTGTTGGCGCCACGGCGGGCACCACGGCGTCCGCGTCCGCGGTCACCACGTCCACGGTCTCCTCCACGGTCTGTACGAAAAAAATGAAGTTAGCCAAATTGTCCCCCGCCCTGCACATTGCGCCTTGAACGTACCACCGCGGGATCCGAAACCACCGCCACGAGCTGCTGCTCCGCCTCTTGCTGCGTCGGCCATGTTGATTGATGTGTTGTGAGGAGGGTTGTCGGCGTTAGGTGAGGTTGCGCGTGCGTCGTCGTCGTCGTCGGGCGGGTTTTCGATGTTGTCTCGAAGTGTGGGAAATTTTAGCGAAACCCTAGGGTGCTAGCGTCAATAATTTTCGGGATCTTATCTTGGTGGCTTATCGGCAAGGCTAGATCTAAGGGACCCCCCGAGCACATATACGCCTCGACCACAACCAAAAATTGGGGATCTAGTCAAATTCAATTATCAGAGCGCAAAATATACGTGATGCTATTTACTAGTTGTCGCAATCATTGTGTTACAGTTATTTGCATATTCAAAGTAATCATGGATACGAATCAATCAAAATACCAACGCAGAACGGAGTGAAGTAACATTGTAATATCAAACTCGCCCGCCTCCAAGATAACTCCATGCTCAACAAGGTATCCACGCCAAACGATTGAGAGAAGTGCGCATAAATACTGCTTCCAGAAAATGAATACTTAGGGTATGTTCATTAATCAGTTGCCTTCGGTCTTCTTGATCAGGTTGTCCGAAGGCTTGACCCGTTGGGCCCATTCACTGCGTTCTCGATTAGCACTCCATTGGATACGGGAGAAGGGGCAATTCCATAGCGGATACTCACGTCCAACTTCCATCATATATTCTGTGCTTCTCCGCATCGCCATAGCCAGCCTCCTCAAGAGCAGTGTCAATGATGGCAGCAGTGACACCAGACCCACAGCTGCTGATCAACGGCTTCTCCGGGTCGACGCCCTTCGATTCAAACACCTTGCGAAGCTCATCCTTGGGCAAAAAGGTCTTGGTCGCTGGGTCAAGAACGGCGCCCATGGGGATGCTGATGGATCCAGGCATATGTCCGGAAGACAATCCAGCCCGCGGCTCAGCATCCTTTCCTGACCAGCGTCCAGCGGGCCTTGCATCTAGGATCTGGATACCTTCCGCACCCTCCTTGTTGTGATCCTGCACAACCTCTCTTACTCCCTCGAACGCAATGACTTTGGACTGGTCGAGCTCGGGGATGCGGTAGGGGCAACATTCCACACTGTAGAACTCTCCGGACTCAGTCGGGTACCCCTCTTCCACCCAGAGCTTGAAGTTGTTTAAAACATGGACCTGGCCGTGCCCGAAAACCTTGAGAGTCCATGCGACGCGGGGCGCGCTGAAGATTCCCAGTTCCTTCGTATCGTAGACCACCACCGTATCATCCGGCTTAATACCAAGCTCGCTCATCGCGGCGGCGAAATCGGATGCTGACGGAAGCATATGTGGGTAGGTGCTGTGACGGTCTACGACCTTGTCGAGGTCAAAAAACCTTGCATTAGGAATGCGCTGGTCTCTGAAGGTGTCGATACCTTTGCGACCATCGTTCGGGAGAAACCATGCTGCCGAGAGGGGTATCGTTCGGGGCAAAGTGGAGATTTTCGTCGGTGAGTTCTTCTTCAAAGCTTCATTGAGCTCCTTGGGGGTGACGAGGTAAGAGGAAAATGATCTTGTGGCTGCCATTCTGAGCAATGGTGAAGTCGAATTCAACCTCGGAGCTCCGACCCGGGCGAGAAGCTTAGTTCGGAACATCGCATATACGGCGCCGTGTTGAATATTGTTTTGTGATCAGGGCTGCATGTGAGACAAGACGGGGTTATAAAAACACCCGAGGAGCTCTATGTACACGTCTGAGCGATGCTATTCTCCTCAGTATCCAGAAACCTTTATTGTATGTTGTTTGTAAAGGTTTACGGGAGTTTAATGAGGGAGTGGGGTTGAAAGCAAATACACATTGCGTCTCCCTGACGCAACCCTGCTATCCCTGTCGCGATAAGTGCTGGATCGCTACTTCACCCGGCTCTTATCGGAGTGCCTTGTGACAAAATAAATAACAACATAAACGGCTTTATAACTGACAAAGCTCAACGCATATATGGCATAGCAGGCCATCACAATAAAGAGACCCGCAAACAGACCCTGAACTGTTGAATCTGTCCTGTGCATAACGACGTCAACTCAAATATGAAGGTCACGATCAGAAAATGGAACGCGGTCGCGACATGGAGATGGGATATCCCAGAAGACGACGTCTGTGGTATTTGCCAAGTCCATTTTGACGGCACTTGTCCAACATGCAAATATCCCGGAGATGATTGCAGTTTATGTGAGCCTCTATAACACTGCTAGATGCGCCCAAATACCATGTTTGTATGCTGATCCATGCCCCTTAGTGTCGGGGAAATGCGGCCACAACTTTCACATGGTGAGCGACTACCAGCCTCTAAGAAAAAGACAGCCGTTGCTAATTCATTTGTAGCATTGCATTGTTGAGTGGATCAAGCAGGACTCTTCAAAGGGCCAATGCCCAATGTGCAGACAGAGTATGTTCACATAGTTCACGCATCTGACAAAACAGCTCTAACCTTACCATCTTACAGAATTCGAGTGGACTGAGACCATTGCAACCGATGAGCAAGAAGAGGAAACAAACACTGCGGCAGCAGCATAGCTACTGTTGTCCGAGTTTACGAAGCATGAAACAGAACTGTAACAAGGCGGGCACGGGTTCTTGAGGGAGAGCATTGTTTTCAAGGCGTTGAAGGAGCATTCAGACATTGAAGGTGCATTCAAACAGGATCAGAAACTGTGCTCTTATATCCGACCTCAAGGCGCTTTATACCACGGCATATGATACTCAAATCATTCACTTCCCCTCTTTCACACTTTGATGCCCATGACCGCGATCAAAGAACGCGTGGTCACGTGGAGATAAGAGGTATATCGTGGCGCCTTAACCACAAGGTCTGGCCGGAGCTCATTGACATCAAACGTTTGTGCCTGGTGGAGTGTTCTAGCCTCGCCATCAACCTCTCAACGAATCCCTTCCCAAGCACACAATGTCTCCATCCTCATCACAGTCTCTGCCCGCGGGGAAAGACCCCCCAGATACCACTAATCCCGCCAGCCCCGTCACCTCCCCGCGGCTCCCGTACGCTCCTCTACAACCATCAGGGACACAAGACGCACAAGAACCCACCATGGCCCGACCACCATTCACGCCCTTCTTCACCCTCGTCGACGACGCCACAACCTCCAGCACCCACCACCCAGTCAACGTGCGCTACATCTTCTCGGACGACGACGACCAGGACCTCACAGACGACTACCTCGCCGCCATCTCCTCACCCTCCCCCAACTCAAGCTCTCACATCGCACACTCCAACTCCTCCAGCCTCACCTCCTCCTCTCGGCACCAACAGCCATCCAACAGAGACCCACGAGAACCCGAACACCGCACCATCCTCGTCGACCTCGACGCAACCGGCACAGCCGTGACAGCTGCGCACTCCCTCTCGTCATCATGGCAGGTCCTCTCAGCGAGCATCACCAAAGCGCCGACGTGGGAATCTGGTCCCACGGCTGAGGACGAGGAAGGGGCTGGCGCAGCACGGTTTATGCTCAGGCTTGAAGGGACGAAGGGGCGGGATGAGGGGATGCGGGAGAGGGTGAGGGGGATGTGGAGGGAGGATCCGGGGGATGTGAGGGCGGAGGATTTTCAGGTTCTGATGGACGAGTTTGATAAGAAGATGAGAGTGTTGAAGACGGTGGTGGATTCGGGGAATGAGGCGCTTGGGGTGGAGGAGCAGAAAGAGGGGCATGAGGATGAGGGTGAGCACGAAGAGGAGGGCGAGGTCGAGGCCGAGGAAGAGTCCAAGGAGTGAGAGAAGGTTATACGTTTTGGAGTCAAGGAGCGAGTTGTTTGGCATCGCGGGCGCATAATGGATAGGGGGTATACCACGTCCTACAGGACACAGACACAGAAGGCACTCTCCCATAGAAACTAGCCATGCAAAATCAGGCACCCCGCAATAAAGAGTCACCACATCATACACATCACATCGCCTTGCATTACACCACAAGAGACTCAATGCCAAATTAATACCGTAATAATTTTGAAGACCTATATATAATACCGCCTCCCCAGAGAAAAAGCAGTTCCGCATTATCCTGCCCTCCCCCCACCTTCCTCCTCAGTTCTCATTCAGAAGAAGGTCGCGAGGGGCTCTGAGACAATAGAGTAGTATTTTTAAAAAAGGAAAACTGGGTTGGTATCCATGTGCATAGTATCAGTACAACTAAAGAGATTCAGACAAAAGGGAATTGCCCCCCTCTCTTCCCCGCGGGACAGACAAAAGGGGCAGTAGTAGTCCAACAACAACAACAAATGAACGCCGTGTATGCGAAAGGAAGTGTGGGGCCGGGAATCAAACGCGCTGTACAGTATTCGTTCACACCGCCCGTCCGTGTGTCTGGCTGGCTGTCTGGCTGGCTGGTCAAGGGAGCGGGGGGGGTATTCAACCGATCCAAGGCAAGCCCCTCTTTTCGACAGCGTTGGCGACCTTCTCAATGGTTTCTTTCGAGAGGGAGGCAACCAGGGCCCCAACGTCGGCAGGAGGAGGAGGAGCAAGGTGGCCGTGGATGTTGTACATGACGGCGCGCTTGTTGTTGTTGTTATTGTTGTTTGCTGCGGGGGGCTTGTTGATGACTTGGGTGACGACGACGGCGATGACGATGATGATGATGATGACGACTGCGGGGTGTTAGAGAGGCGGTCTCGATACATACATAGCACGGGGTGATACTTACGGACGATACCCAGGCAGTACCACTTCTTGCGGTTACGCGCGCGGGCGCTCTTGATAGCCGTGCCAATGTGCTCGGTTCCCTTGTCGAGGTTCTCCGCCACCTCCTCGCCCTTCTGCTCGATCATGGTGACCGAGTCCTCCTGCTGCACAACGAGCGCCTCCATGTCCTGGAACAGCTGCGCCAGCTCAATCATCTGCGACTCGATCTTCTGGATCGCCGCGTGGCGGTTCTGCACGTTGCTGAGGGCCTGGCGCGATTGGCCGCGGCGATCGCTCTGGAGGAGCGCCTGGCTGAAGACTTGCTGGTTGGAGGTATCCTCGACGGCCTCGCGGACCTCGGCCTCGGACGCCTCGGGCCTGACAATCTTGTACTGGCGCGCCATCTGGGCCTGGAGCTTCTTGCGGAAGTCGCTCTCGACGTTCTGGTACTGGTTGATGGCGGCCTTGAGCTTGCGGTCGACCTTGCCGAGCTGCGGCGCGTTCTTGGGGCTGCCAGACTCGGGCTGCTGCTTGAGCGCCTTGATGCGCGCGGCGAAGCTGCGGTACATGGTCATCGTCTCGGAGCTCATCGAGTCGAGCTGGCTGTTGGTGGCGCTCTGCTGGCTGGAGTCGGGGTCATCGAGGGCGCGCTGCTGGAGCATGCGGATGGTCTCCAGGTTACGCTCGATGGCGTCGATTCCTTTGTCGATCTCGCGGCACTCGTTGAGGATGGCATTGGGGTCCTGTTGGCGGCCGAATTGCTGGCCGTTCTGTGCCAGAGGCTCCAGTTCGACGTTTTGTCCTGGGCGGGCTTTGTCAGTCTGCATTCAAAGCTGCGTCGATGCAAATTTTGCTCACCACCATAGCTATCACGGCCTGCACCTCCGTAGCGGTTGTTTCCACCGTATCCTCCACCGTTGTAACCGCCCGATGGCGCATTATCCCGCTGGTCATATGGGTTCGACCCGCCGCCATAGCTGCACGAGAAAGGTCAGTACGATGCGACGATGTATTTGGGATCCCAGGCATCGGAGCGCTGCAGTCTGGTTTTGCGACAGGTGTCACAACGCCATCCCTCGCTCGACCGACGCCTCGATGGAATTGGTGTTTACTAACTTGTTGTACTGCGCCATTGAATCCGTTAGCTATAATCCTCGTTGCATCAAGAGTAATATCGCATCAAGTAAGGGGTATACTCGATTGTCGATGGTCGAGGTGGGGAGGTGAACTTACGCTCATTTTTGGATCCAGGGACACAACAGCCCCTAAACTAGACGCTTTGTTGACGGGCTCGGGAGGGATGTACCGCCTGTGCCTGTCGAAGAAAGAAAGCTTTCAATTCAACCTTCACAGCCAAGCAAATAAATAATACTCGATGGCGACTTGGAGAGGTAAGAGTGATGTATTCGCAATCGCGTGTATTTTGATGAAATGTGATGTGTGGAATAGTGAGGCCAAGAAAGGTCGAGGACAAAGACAGGCTGGATGGGGCGTATGGAGTAAATTGCGGCGGCTGTGCTTCACCTGCCCACCAAACGCGACAGGGGGGGGTTGGTTGGTACAGTTGGGTTGGGCCACAGAACCTTCCGCCACAGGCAACAAGGAGAGACAGGGGGGTGGGAACAGTGTCAGACTACGGACTAAGCGAGCAAGATACGGGGTCCAGGTACCGAGACTAGAAGAGTACATCTTCTTCGGTGCATTCAGGCATACAATTCCAAGTATATTACCAGAGGAGGTACAAATATTAGATGCTCCTCTATACTGTAGCAGCACTGAGTGAATTCGCACGGAGTAAAGTTTCAACATTAGGAAGGAGGGAGAGCGCACAACAACACCATCACCACCACCACATAATTATTCTCACATGAGGTTGCCAAGACGCCGCTCTCAATATCAGTACATAACGACCCTCCAGCAGTTCACTCTCCCAATCCTATCGGTGTGGTGCCAGAGTGGTTAATGGGTATGACTCGAATGGCATAATAACGCCTAGATATCATATGGTTTCGGCCGCGTAGGTTCAAATCCTGCCCACATCGTTTAATTATTATCTTTTTGCAT
>LNAR01001883.1:0-20412 GCA_001630585.1 Pseudogymnoascus sp. BL549 | reverse complement strand
CCTCCTCCAACAACTTCTTCATCCCCTCCGTCGCCTTATACTTCGGATTACTCGTATCAATCGCAAACTCATGGCTCTCAAACAGCGCACCGAATCGCGGATCCTTGACATCCATCTCAAACCCCTTCTGCAGCGCACCCTTGCGGTCCTCCTCCTCCTTCTTGCCCTTGCGGCCGCGCTTGCCTCCGCGCTTTGAGGCCTTCTCCGCACGTGCAATCTCATTGATGTCGAAGTGCTCACGCGATCCGCCTTCATCTAATCCCTCTGTCATCAGCAGCTCAAGCTCCTTCTTCTGCTCGTCTGCTGCGTCTTGGAGGGCCTTCTTCTCGGCATGCTTCTTCGCGCGTGCGGCCTTTCGGAGATCAGAAGCAGCCTTGGACTTCACCTTCTCGTCCGTAGCGAAGAAGGGGTCATCGAAGCCGAGATCCTCCTCTGGCTCAGCCGCGGCCTCCTCAGCAACCTCGGCGTCGGCATCCACATCGCGACCCTCGCGCGTAGCCTTCGCCTTCTCCTTCCTGCGTGCCTTACGCTCCTTCTCCTTGCGGATATACGCCTCCGCAGTCGTCTCCTCGATAATCGGTTTATTCAAGAACACACCGCCGTCATCCTTCTCCGCCGTCGACAGACCAGCAGTAAAGGTAATCTGCATATCACCCACTGGCCCTGAGGCCTTCTTCGACTTCACAGGCTCGTCGCCCAGTCCCAACGCAGCGCGCATCTTCTGCCTCGCTGCCTCCTTCTTCGTTAGCCTCGGGACATCATCAGCCTCTGGCGCCTCCTCGTCTTCTGATTCCGCTTCCGAGCTATCACTGCCCAAGTATGCACGGAGGTCGTTCTCCCCAATCTCCGCCCGCGAGCCGCTGAACGCCTTGTTCAGCGTATCCTTGCGACTCACATCGTCCGCGTCCCACGTCAGCTTCACCTTCGAGTGCTGCAGTGCGTCGGTTACGAAGTCTGTGGGCCTGTAGCCATCCGGTACGGCGGTGCATTCGTCGCGGGGAACGTCGTCGAACTCGGTGTCGTCGGGCACGAAGCGGAGATCGAAGAAGTTCGCAGAGGTGAGATACTCGGTTCCGTCTGTGGCTTCGTACACGCGGTGCGCAGCCTGCGCATCCGAGAAGGTGATGACGGCGTAGAAGTACCGCAGGCGCTCGAGCTGGTACTGCCTGAGCGCTCCGGAATCGAACTCCTCTCCATCATCAGGCTTGAGGAGGTCCGCCTTAATCCTCTCCTCCTCATCCTCGGTATCCTCCTCCGAATCCCTCTCTTCATCGACCTCCTCCTTCTGCCTCGCAAAGATCTCTCTCGGCGGCCCCTCCATCTCTTCCCTCTCCATCCTCTCCTTGCCGTACTCGCTCTTATACACAGCCAGATGTTCGATGCGCCCGCTGCCCGCCACAAAACTAGAGAAGACAGCGTACAAATCCGCCGCGCGGATATTATCCCAGTCCAGATTCACTACCGCGATACGCCTCGTCACCTCTCCCATCGGCACAGCCGTCTGCTCTGCCTGCAAGTCAGGGAAGGCGCCAGCCTCGTCAACGGCAGTCTCCTCGTCCTCTTCGATCTCCGATTCGTCCTCCTCTTCAGACGAAGAAAAGCCACCACCGCGCGCGGGATCGTACCCCGCCTCCGCGCGACGCAACTCCTTCTCTACCACCGCATCATCCTCGACCTCTCGCTCGCTCTCCTCATCTTCCTCCTCTTCCTCTTCAGGCTGATAAAGTCTCTGCAGGGCCTTCTTCTTCCCACTACTGCTTATCTTTCGCCCGTATCTGTCCACCGTCGCTGTGTTGGAGAAATCGTCATCCTCGAGCATGCGCGAGAAACGCTTATCGATCTTGGTGCGGGTATGCTTCTTGGAGGGGAGGCGGAAGCGTGGGTCTGTTGCGAAGGCGGCGAAGCGGGGGTCGGTAATTGTGTCGCCTTGCGAGGCGCTCTTTGCGCCTTTGGCGCTTTTAGAAGTTTTTTGCTTCACCATTTTGGAATGCGTATTGGTGCTGGATTGGAGATGCGGGATTCGAGGTTTGGAAAGTTTGGGATTGGGACTTTTTCTGCCAGGGCGGTGTGAGTTGGATATGCGGGCTGGTTAGTCAGCACCTGATTGTGGTCGACATGATAATTCAACACTGTCTGTGAATTACTGTACGAGAGTGTGTGAGAACCTTTATTTATAATTACTATGAGCTGTAATTTTGTTGATAGTTTCTAAAATAATTTATAGTATTCTTGTTGGGGAGAAAGTATTGTGTTATTTATTTTAACGCCTCCCCCTTCCCACAAACAGCACATCTGCATCCCACCCCTCCGCCCCAACCCCAACACCAAATCTTATGTCACTAAATAGTATAAATTAGAAGTCCTATACGTTAAATCGAGCCAAAAAAAAAGCAGGTAAAAATATCTAGAATTTCTGTGCCAGGCTTCATTACCAATGCAGTTCAGCTACCCCTGTATATGGAACAACTATCTTACAGTCCGAGCCTTGCATATACCGCTCCGCCACTTACGCTGAGAACCCATTATAGAACAGCACACTGTTGCCTGGCATTTATAATTCAATGCCCTGTCATTGTTGAAAGCTCTGTTATCCCTGTATGAAGCTCTGTACTTACAGCGACATGCAAATCACTTTCAACTATGTGGTTAATAAATGCTAAAACTCTTGAGCTTGAGGAAATTTGGGCCGAAACCGAAAAAGAATATGCAATTCTCTCACATAGATGGGAAGATGGTGAGGTCAGTTTCCAGAACATGCAAAACCTCGCGCTGGCATCCAGTATGGAGGGATTTGGCAAGATTCAGAAGTCATGTGAGCAAGCTATAAAAGATGGTTACAGCTATGTGTGGGCGGATACTTGCTGTATAAACAAGGAAAGCAGTGCCGAGCTTAGTGAAGCTATCAACTCGATGTTTCGGTGGTATAAAGCCTCGGCCCTATGCTACGCATTTCTCTCCGATGTCCACTCTAACACACCTGGCGGCGAAACAATGACGACAGATATTGGATCGAGCAAGTGGTTTACTCGCGGTTGGACTTTACAAGAACTTGTCGCTCCTCGGCACCTCGTCTTTTACGATCAACAGTGGAAGTTTTTGGGCACGAAGCAAACGCTAAGCAAGTTGTTGAGTGATCAAACTCATATTGATGAAGCTATACTCAATGGGGAGCCGCTATCTAATCGCACAATTGCCCAACGGATGTCATGGGCATCCCATAGAGTCACAACCCGTGTGGAAGACACTGCCTACTGTCTGTTGGGAATATTTGACGTCAATATGCCGATGCTTTACGGCGAAGGAAAAAGGGCTTTCCTCCGCCTCCAAGAAGAAATTATCAAACGATCAGATGACCACACCATTTTTGCGTGGACTATACGTCCCGATGATCAACCTGGCCTACTGGCTGATAGTCCAGCAGCCTTTGCCGATTGTCAACATATTCGGTCTATAACAGTACGCAAAGGCAATTATCCGTTCACCGTAACGAATCGTGGGCTTTCAATCAGATTAATTGCGACTCCTTACGCAGTAGACACATATGTTGTGGCGCTAAACTGTGTGAATGGCCGGTTAGTAACAGACGGTAGCCCTGTTGACACTTACCGCCTTGGGATATTCCTCAGGAGACTGGATGAAGACGATCAGTATGCACGAGTTAATCAGAGTGGCAATACTTTTGTTCAGTTGAAATCCTCAACCTGGAATGAAGTGTTATTAAACCGTCTGAACATCAAGCGACCAGCTCAAGAGATTGAAATTAATGTACGGCAACAGGTTGCCAAAGCCGATGAAAACGTCTACAAAGACCGCATTAACGGCTTTCGTGTTATCAGCGACTTCCTAAAACTACCCATAAATGGAAGGGACTCTTTCAGCGTCTCTGCGTTGAGCTGGAATCCAGAGGAGCGAATCGTGGTGGCTATGAAGCCTGGAGATTTCGGCACTATGGGCTTCCTAGACTTCGATGTACAAGGTCGCAACTTCAAATGCATCCGAGTGGGGTTTGATTTTGACCATAGCCCCGTTTGTTTTGTTGCCACGCAAAAGGGGTTCAAAGACTCGTATTTTCCACGTTCGACTAATATTCCCCAATGGACGGATGAGGTTGCAGGAATACTTAAGCGGACGCCTTTCGACAAGTTTGCCTGGAGCAATGTATTCAATGGGTTTGTGCACGAAGTGCCACATCACCCGGGTCTCTGGGCCATAAAAGGGGATCGCATACGTGGAATTGATGTGGAGATTCATAGCATTGTTTCTCTTAGAATGGCACGAGGAGAGTTTCAGAATAAATTGGTATGGGATCTGTATATTCATGATACAGAGGTGACAGGGAACGTTCGTCGAAAACCTTGAGCTATAGAAGAGTGAGATTACATAGACTACCTAGTTTGCTAGAATGTTGGAATATTAGACTCATAACTATGAGGTAATTACGTAGCGGCGTGATACAATACACCTATTTTTAAATGATAATTTCTAATATTATCTAGAACTTTCTAGAGTTCAACTACAATAGGGGTGTTCTGTAGCTCATTTGACGGTCCACCAACCACAGCCGCATTCACAAATGCCGTGAGCTTCTCGCGTTTTGGCTTGCCAACACACAGGAACCACCTCATTTGTGCCCATACCGCCAATACAGCCATCCAAATGACCATTCCCCACCCAGCCCATCCAGCCATAACCTCTTCGTACGCTCTCTGCACCTTATCCAGCACAACATCCTCACGTCCATATCCAACATGAATATGTCCAAAGACCACTAGTCTCGGTCGGACACGTGCGACCTCTTCGGCAAGGTATGGGCATCCTGCGCGGCGGAAACTATGGGAATCGAGATGGAACTGAGGCGGGCCATGGGTGACCATAATATCCGGTTTTGGACCCGGGGTGCGTTCCATGGCGGATTTCCAATCAGGAGGCTCACCAGGTGGGTATTGGAAAGCTGAAACTCCGTACTGTGGTGTCCAGGGAGCGCCGAAGATGGTCAGGTTTCTAGACCTGGCCCCTCCATTGCGAGTAATATCGTCCGGCTGTTGATGAGTTTCCGTGTCCGCGGGGAAGGTGAGCGTAACTGTAGAATCCTCAAGGTAAATCACACTCCCAAAGTCAAGGTCTTCACGCGTTTGTGTTTGCCCGTACCGTCGCCGGGGGTGCTTCTCTAGGAATGTTGTGTCAAGTAGGACATCATGGTTCCCAGCGATAAGGATCTTGTACCTGTGTGGTTGGGATGAGAGCCACGACAATTCCGCCTGCATCTCTTCAAAGGATCCATTCTCAGTCAGGTCGCCAGCGTGGATGAGAAGGTCCCCGTGTGGGAGCACCGGTCGTTTGTTGTGAGTATCCGAGATACACACCACGCGGATAGGATGCGTCTCTGGGGACGATGGCGATGGCGATGCCGATGGCGAAGCTGTCTTTTTCTTGTGGAAGTTGAGAATCTTATTGACGGCCTTTCGTAGATGGTTTCCACGCAGTTTTATTTTTGATACAGGCTCGCCAGTATGTGGCATGGTTTTTCGCGACGTGAATCTCAGTATCACCCTGTTGGTGTTTAATGAGATTGCTTGATGGATTTGATGTCGCCGAGATGCCGTTGCGCACGGACCCTTTCCTTTGTTGGTGCTATTTACAGAGCGTAACCTTTGTAATATTGTCACTGTACCTATGGCCAGCGGCTAGGAAAAACATCTGCTTATATCCGTCTAACCTGGCTGTTTCACATTGCTCTGGGGAAAAACTAACACCACACTAAATTAGGCAGAAGATAAATATACCTCGCGTTAAATCATTTTAAAATGCACTATTCTGGGAACGAGCGCTTGTTATAACGAATCAAAATTACACTGTCGGAACCGTTCACGGCGTCTGTGATGTGTTTAGCGTATGTAGTGCGATTTGGCGCCTGCTCCATCTATTGCCATGGACCAAAATTACTTGGTGCATCAATATCATGGGTCGTGACCGCTATGCGCTTCAACTATAGTTTCCATTTGTGTCTTTGGCGCTGGGACACAAACCCAGGACCTAGGTTCGCCGACATATAGGCTATGCTATAAATTCTTAAAATATACCAGGATAGTAAACGTGCTACCCAAGCTTTGGCAAAGCACAGAGCATCTCATGGAAGAAGTACATATAGTCCACGAAGAACAGGTCTAAAGGTAATATGCCCTCTCTCGACCTGACGCCAGGAGAATTTAAATTACACAGACAATTCTTCTATATCTCAGTTCCTTCTATTTTTCTGTATTAGCACTTGAAATAGTCTTAATATGGGCTGTTCTGCTAGCAAAGAAGACCAAAACCCAGGTCAATCCCGACCAGCTCGTCAGCAACAAACAGGCGGAACTATAAGTATTGGAGCACCACAGGATGTTATGATACACATCCCCCGAAACCGCCTGGACGTACACGGTGCCCCGGTCCAGCAGGTTACTCAGGATATCGATGCTGATATCCTCCGGGGTGCTCTTGAACACGTTTCGCGCTACATCGCCCAGCGTAGACAGCATGTAACTGTAATTGCAGTTGGCGGTGCTGTCAATACTCTGTACCTTCGCTCCCGTCGAACAACACACGACGTTGACATCTTCGGATCCGACTTCGACAACAATTCTCGGTTCCTGTTAGACCAAGCAATGGTAGATGCCCAGCGCTACTTTCCGGGTCTAGGGACTGATTGGCTCAATACTGAGACGCAGATGTGGATGCCCGGGCCCTTGCACCAGGAATTGACTGTCAATGCTAGAACGCAAAATTCCAGGATTTTCGATCAGCCTGGCCTTACTATCTACGCCGCCCCCTGGGAATATGCTTTCTCAGCAAAGATCAGCCGCATCCTCACAGGCGGCACCCAGACCAGGCCGTATGATGTAGCGGATGCCGTCACATATATACATGAATACATTCGTACCCACGGCGGCCGGCCCGTTCCCATAACCACGGCCTTGGAGTGGGCGAGGCGGTTTCACCACGAGATGACCAAGAATATCTTGCTAACTGTCGTCAACCGTGAATACCGAACACGATACGGCAGGGATTGTTTGGTGCGATAGTTGCAGATAGCTCAAAATATTAGGCAGGCAATCCAGGGTATGCTTTGCCTTCCATGGGCTCGCAATGTATGATGGGGTTATTTTTTTATTTTTATTTGTTATTTTTTATTTTTGTAAAGATTGGTTATCGAGGTTGTACTTGCAGGTCAAGTCACAGGGGCGAGTAAAATGCATAGTCGAATTCTTCAATTGTATAGTTCCACAGGTGCCAAATAGCGAAACAGTAAAAGTTTACAAAGACTAAGTAAAGAATATGTGCGGCGTCCAAAGCAAAATATTCTTAACTAAAAAGTCCGGATCAGCTCGATCGTCGTCTACCCCTGATAAGACTTCGCCATCGTGTGTCGGGACCACCAACGTCTTTTCTAAAGGCCTAGCAGCGGCTGCCCAGCCCGGGACTTTCTCGTACTCTCGCAAGTTATCTGGGACATTTCTAGCTACCTCCGCTTCCTCAGGCGTTATAAGGGACCGCATGTCGCGCCTTAGGCCAATACCAACCCGTTGGTTGAATGAGCGCACGAGCAGATACGTAGAACACGCAAGGAAGGCGTATAGTTCCTCGTCTTCACGCCCTGGTTCTGGGATCTCTTCAATAGGCCAATCTTGGTGCCGCCAGAAAGCCTCGAGGGCATTCCGGTAATCAAAAACCTTGTCAAGAACAATAAATTCATATAGCCGATAAAGAGCGAATAGTGGTGTGTCCTCGTAAAAGCCTTGGGGCGCTGCGAATTTCCGTGCTGAAACTTCGGACCAATACTTGGTCCGCTCTTGCATAATGACTTGCGGTGGCGGTGGTGGGAACGTAGGATAGTCCTGGGGTGATGGAACATAGTCCTCGCCATCAGATTCAGATGGAGTGGGCTCGCGATGCCTAGCATCTTGCTGGAGGTTCATGAGTTTAAGCCACCATTTAATTATGAGCGACATGTCCTCTATATTTAACGTATTCAAGTAGATCGAAAACTTTGACGACCATTTAGGGACAATTTCCGATTAGTAATATAAGATATATAAGCTTCTAGAGAAACGCCTTTGATAGTTTGCTCCCGGGCAGGCGTGATGTGATGGCTTAATACTTGTTGACGTTGATGCTTACTTCTTGATCTGCACTTCTGGTTTGGCGCGATGTGGTTTGGGGTCCGGCGCCGGCTGGCGGTAGGGTGCAACCGCTCATTGGCTAGAGAATGCTTCTTTTGCGGGACTCATATGTACTATACCAATGTGTAGTACAGTACAACAGTGCGTTGGGGTTAGCTATCATTGGCTAGAGGCTTAAGCGCGAGGCTGTCTTATCTGTAACAACCTTGGTCTTTTACTTCTCGTCTTCCCCAATGGGGACCGCATGGCGGCTGCGTGTCTTTTCCGACAATAAACCCCCATTACACGGCATGGTCCCCGCTCCCGCTCCCGTCTTGCTACTAGCTCCGCAGCAATCACACAAACCCCTCGTCTTACTCATTGTCGTTCCTAATCAAGAGGCCATTCATGTAGCCCCATGGCGGAAGTAACCAACTCCGCCCATGCTTAACAGATCGTGAATGGTCGCCTTGGGGCTGGGGGCATTTATCAAAGCCGTGAGACAACAGTACGTCTTCGAATTAGAACAATTCGCGTTGCAACCAGTCACACAACGCAACGAGGCTGCATACCCGATACCACCATCCAAGTAAGCTACTTTTCAAATGACAGGGTATGTTACTACAGCCTGCAGCTAGTGCACATAAAAACCACGCATCTACATGGGCCAAGTGGTTCATCTAAAGGGACACCCAATTCGTTTTTCTATCGCCCTCGACATCTTCAACAGAAAATGAGCTCCACCCACTCCCCGCCTTTAGTTTGCTAATTATATATAATTGCATTATATCCCTAATAGACCAGGGGTAATATGGAGGCTCAATCAGGAGTGCACGCAGCACCGGGGGGTAACCCGCCCAAGGGGATCAAGCAAATGTCAGAAATGGAGAAATTGTGGGACGAGGCGGAACGGGAATTTGAGAGAATATGCCACAAGTCGCTGAAGAGAGGCGACGTGAAGGGTTTCGATGATGTGCAGAGGATGATTGAGGAATCCACTACAGCATCGTACGGCGACGATGCAGAGCAGAAGGATAAGTGGGAGAAGGCGAAAAACGTGGGACTTGAGTCGCTGAAGTACCTTAAACTTCTTGTCGGGGCTGCTTCCGTTGCGTCCTCGGCTGTATGTTGAATTCCACGCACCTGGCTAGATGCCCGCTGACACTTCTAGATCCCCATCCCTGAATCGGTGACCAAAATCACTAGCAACGCACTCTACTTTGTGTTTAACATTCCCGAGGCCATCAGAGGCTACAATGATGCCATCGCGAAGGTCTTTGGTGAAGTGTCTTCAGCACTCTCCCAGTTCAATATCTATACGTCAATGGAAAAGATCGATTCCAATATCATCACGAGGATCCACCTCGTCATGGTTAGCTTCGTCAAGCTCTGCGCCCACGTCGTCAAGTACCGCCAGGGTAGCATGCGGCACCGCCTCGTACATAAAGTTAGGTCCATATTCGATGACGACTCGGACCTAGGCAGTGAGATGGCCGAGTTTAAGCGGCTGCAGAAGCAGCAGCGCATTGTTGAGGGCTCCGTCACTCATGCAGTGGTGGTTGAGTCGCAGCGCGATATTGCGAAGGTCAACCAGGCAGCGCAGGAGACGCAGAAAGGCGTACAGTCCCTTACTGCTGACGCCATTCGCATCAAGACGCTCATCAAGATTCGCGACACACTAGGCTTGCCTCAAAAGGTGCGCCTCGATTCTAACACCACGCAGACGTGCACCAACATCTACAATAAGTGGCTTAAGGACACAGGATCCTGGATCTGGGAGCATCCTGCATACACTGCTTGGACAACACCCAACAAGGACAAGGACAAGGACGCCTCTTCACACATTCTCCTTCTGTCGGGGCCGCAGTCCTCAGGAAAGACCATGGCCAGCGCTCTCATTACGAAGCGTCTCGAGGAGCAAAAGGGACGCACGTACGTAGCGCACTACTTCTTTCCTGCTAGTATTAAAAAATCAGAAGATGATAATAGCCCCGTGCAGTCGGCTCTAAAGTACATGGCGTTCCAGATATCACGCGTCGATGTCACTGTTCAAAATGAGCTTGGGAAAGCGTGCGATGCTGGGCCTGGGGCCTTCCGCCGCTTGGCAAGTCTTGAGAGTTTGGACAAACTGTGGGAAGGGCTGAAGATTGCCGCGCTAGGAACAGGCGCCGTATACTACCTCGTGTTCGACGGACTTGAGAATCTACGCAAGGAGCACGCCAAGGAGCTCCTGGCGTTCGTCTTCGGTCCTAAGATATCTGGGGAGTCGCCTAGGCGAGTCCGCGTGCTTTTGAGTGGGACAAACGAAGACTTCGACAACAAGCCGAGCGTTGACGAGAGCATGAATGCAGTACGGATCAATATGGAGGATCATAACGGGTCGGATATGCGCGTCGTGATTAAAAATGCGCTCACTAAAGAGGGCGTGCTTCAGAACGCGAAACCCGACTCAGATCAACAAAGGGCGCGGGAAATGATCATCGAGAAGCTACCGCAGAAAGTCAGTGGAAGCTATTCCCTGCTACAGTTTGGGCTCAACGACGTGATCCGACTGCTTAGCACTCGGAATGCGGTCGAAGACCTAAATCACATGCTAGACCACTCGCTGAGCAGCCATGAAGCGGCCATAATAAAGCTCCAGCGGTCGCTGACGGTGGACGAGATCGCCGATCTGAACGAGCTTCTAAAGTGGGTGCTGTTTAGCAACGAGACATTGACGTTGGATCAGCTCGAGGCTGCTTTGGTGAGTTTTCCTGTACTCCTGAACCAGCTGCTTATGGACGGCTAACTAATACCATCAAAGTCTCTATCCTCTGATACGAAGTCCCTCGCGTCTTTGCAATATATTATCATGAACAAGTACTCGGCCATTCTAAAACTCGAGGGTGACTACGTATATGGTCAAGATGGCATCCAGGCACACCTTGAGAAAGAGAAAGATACCTCGGGCAAGTCCGAGGACAGCGCCACCATTAGCATGACCATCACCATTAACAACGTGGACAAGGAGCTCTGTGGGCATTTCCTTTGGGATCTCGCGGGCAAGGCGATTAGGGATAAGTTCGACTTCAACTTCGATGCCGCCTCCGCTCTGCACAGCAGCAGCCAAGCAGTCATCGCAGTGAACGAGTTCGAGGCGCACCACACCATTGTCACTCGCGCATTCAAGTACTTGGGAACGCATCCCAGGACAGAGACTAGGGATATTGGAAAATACCTTGTCTTCTGGCTGCCTTATCACCTGGATCGGCTACGCTATCTTGAGGACAAGGACAAGGGCACGCTAACGCCGCCTGATAAGTTAGAGATCGGTCAGAACTTATACCGGTTATTCAAGGACGATCAGCTTATTCGGCGCCACAGAGCTAGCTTCGAATCGGTGTGGTGGGATGTGGAAGATATGGAGAACTTGCATAAGTGGTTAATGGACTCGGCCGTTGTGAGAAGGCTGGACGCGAAGTGGCAACGTGAGGTGCATACTGCTATGAAACCGACAAGGGGATTTTTGAAGGAGCTCGTGAAAATTGTCGTCGAGGGGTTTTTGAGGGAGAGAGAGTGGAAGGTTGCGAGCGCTCATTTATGGATCGAAATGTTCATGAGTCTAGTGAGTCTTCCAGTCACGTACCCTTCTCAAATCCACTATTCTGGCCTACAGCCTCAATAAAAGCATGCTAACAGTTCTTCGGAATTAGGACAATACGGGGCTCCAGCAAACACCCCAGCCCCCTAAATTGGACGCTGCCAGCTCTTCCGGCCCTACAAGCTTCTCTCTTATTAGCGCTACTAACGACATCGACTACTGGGAAAACATAAGCAACTGGTGCCGGAGCTTCTTAGGGCTTCCGGAAGACGATGGGCTCGACTCACTCTGGTACGAACGCCTCGCTGAGGCAGCGGCCACGCGGGACAGCAAGGCCGACACCGTCATGCACTTCTACCAACACGCCATCGAAAAGGAAACCCCCAGCTGGTTGTGCCGCCGTGGCTTGGGGATGGCGTACTTCGGTCAGAATGCAATAGAGACAGCCATCGGTCACATGAAGCTAGCGCTGGAAGAGGCAGAGAAAGACGGGGCCACACCCAAGCCGGCAGAAAAGGATGTCGCGGAGTTGCATTTGCTGTTGGGGCAGTATAACTACGAAGTCGGCAACGACGAGATTGCGGCGACACATTATTCGTATGTGCGCGAGAGTGAGGACTCAGCGCAGGCAAAGGAGGGACAGCTAGGCTATCTAAAGTCTGTACTGAGGTTCCAGGATGCAGAGGAAATGCGGGGGTTGCTGAAGACTACGCTTGCCACGGAGGATGGAAAGGGAAGGATGGTCAGCATTATGAAGATGATTGCTGGAGACGCCGACCATGATTATCTCATTTCAAAGATTTTCACCGTGGCGAAGGGAAATCCAGACCTCGTCAAGGGAATTGTGCGCTCTATGGAGAAAGCGACGGCGGATCCAGCGGAGAGAGAAGACCGCATCGCCGAGATGGCTGAGGACGACCGCTTCGCTGAGAACGAGGTCCGCGGGGTGCTCCTGTGCGACCGAGGCTTCGCAGTGTACACGTACAAGGAATCACTCACCGACATTGAGCCCATCGGCGAGGCGCTACGGCTATGGAGGGAGAGCCGCAGCCTGCTCTCCAACCTGGGCGGTCGCAACGCCTTGATCGCGCATAACCACGCTACCGCAGCGCTGGCACAACACTATTTTCAGCGCATGATGGAGGGGAAACATTTTGGTCACATCGACGCGCTGAAGGAACTGGTGGATGCCAAATCTGACATCTGGATCAGTGACGCGGTGGGGTTCCTGGGGGTGCTATATGCACTGCGCGACAAGAAGTTGCAGGCCAGAGAGGTGCTCATGCCCCTTGTCAAACTGGCATTCCAGATCCTCTTGGATGATATACCTGGGAACGACTATAGCGGGTTCTGGGCCATATACAATGTGCTGAATCAGTACCAGGATTTTGAGAAGGCGGCTGTTACCCTGTCTCTACTTGGCCAGCCAGATATCGTGACTGAAGCTCTATACTTCGAAGCCAAAGACATTGTGGTAGACGACGGCATGAATAAGGAACGGGTATTAGAATTTGTCACCAATTTGGCTAAGGGGGCAATCCAAGCTGCTATAATCCAGTTCCCAGACTCCTCACAGCAAACTCAACGCATCAAAGCCGCTAGAGAGCACGTCGACAATCTCGCAGTTTCCGCAAAGACTGAACACAAGTCAGTGACTGACGGCGGCCACAGTGAGGCCGAGGGATCCGAATTCCAAGGTGAACATAAGAAACAGACAGTCCGAGACCTCGAGGCCGCATTGGCGCACAAACTCGTTTATGACAGACTATCATACCTGCAGCGGGTGCACGAAACAGAGATCGACTCCGACGACCTCCGCTACTTGACATGTGATGGTCGCACCCCAGATGGCAAGCGCTGCGAGAACATCACTAACTTTAAGGATGTGTTTTACCACTGCATATATTGCTCGGACCGGGATTTTTGCCAGGAATGTCTCAAGCGTCTACGATTTCCCGACTCCGGGGCGGACATCATGGTTTGCAACGCAAAGCACCGCTGGTTGATCATGCCTCCGATGGGAGTGGACATGTATGTGGGCCCGAGGGCGAAGACCGTACCAGTGCCGAAGGAAGTGCGCGCCGCTGAGGGTGACGAGAGCCTTTTGACGATTTGTTATGGCAAGGATGGCGACATCGAGGAGATCACGGTGGAGGCGTGGAAGGAGACATTGGCTGCAGAATGGGGTATATCCCTCCAAGAGATTAGGGAGGAGATGTTTAGGCAGGCTACGCCGAGCGAAGGCGAGCAGGAAGATGAGAAGGAAGATGTAAAAGGAAGATGAAAAGGAAGATGAAAAGGAAGATGAAAGGGAAGATGAAAAGGAAGATGAGCAGGAAGACAAGCAGGGAGATGAGCAGAAAAATGAGCAAGACGGAGGTGAGACGTCCAGATAAGGTATACCAGACGAAGGCGATCTAGTCAATGAGAAAGAGCATGAGGAATAAATTGGAAAAGAGTAACACTCCATACAAATCTTTAGTATAATCAATCTTGTTTGAATCAAGGTTAGGGGCAGAGGCCTATATTCGGAAGTAATTCAGTTTGCCACCACGTAGTGGTCTTTTTTCAAATCTATTGTGGCGTTTTCCAATAAATTCATTGCGTCCTTTGCCAACGAAGTTTTGATTATGACGAGAGTTTTGTGAGGTATCAGCGAAAGGCACATTCTCGCATAGCAGGCTTGTATCCAGCTATTAACAAGGAAACGGAGCTGACATCACAACCCTCTGTAAAATTGTATCTAGTCGTGGTGTTCAGCCGCACTCTGAATTGGGAACATCCGGAATTAGGCGCCAATATCGACAGGGACAGGGTGCTGTTGGTAATTTCGCAAGCAATACCAAGGCCCTGAGAGATCTCACTAACAAGTATATACGTATCGAGATTCCCCAAATGCAGTGATGATCAGTGTCCTGGCCGCGTCAACGGGAGATCTCCCGCAAAGTCGTGGGGCTAAATTATGAAGCTCCTCGCGCTTTTACTTGGAGCATCAGCGGTAGTGGCTAAGATTACTCGTGAGTACCCCTTTTCTCGGGGTCTGAGTGGTATATCCGTGACTGGCAAAATCGATGCGTATGTATCACCAAAGCTCACTCTGCTCCTTCTCCTGTCCTAGCGACTTCATGGCTAATATTCTTTGCGGCCTCGATTTTCCAGCCCTGAATTACTCCCACCAAATCAATGTTACTACAACAGGAGATCTAGATTGCGTAGCTTTTGCCAAAAGCGTTGTAAACACGACTGACTGGCCGGTTGAGCCTGCTGCTCACTGCCCTGCAACTGACGAGGATCGCGCAAATCGAAATCGTTCAGTGGTTTGCAACTCGAAGAAGGCAAGCGTTACAATGTACCCTGTACCACCGCCTCAGAAGTCAACTGGTAGTCGAAGTTTACTTGGATTCTTTGGAAACGTAATGCTTTTGGCGATTCTTGTTGCTAGCGCAGGTTGCGTCGTTTAATATCAAGAGTCAAAGCTACATAGAGCCTTCTCGTTCACTCGATTTTTCAGTGACTATCGTATTAAAACGCTTCAGCACTGTTTGATTTTATGGTTATAGCTATGGGTGGCTAAGATTGTTCTATTATTCCCCTTGATATTATGAGATGGCAACCAGAGCGCGCTTTTCAGCATTCTGGTTCGGGTATGATCATGCCGGCGCCGAGATCGATCTCGTCAAGGTCAAGGAGGCGACTTTCATCCGACCCTTCTGTATCCCCTTTCGTATTTGCCTCAAGCAAGTCGTCCCTTCGTCGGTTGTTACCAGGCTCGATTATCCCGACGGTCATTACACTATCCCCTGGGGAATTAATAGGTAGCTCTGGAGCTCCCTCGACATCCTTGGGGTCCTTGTATACACGGTAGATTCCTCCCCCTATAATGGCAAACAACGCAGCCACCCAAGGTGACCACTGCCCAATGGCAAAAACCTTCTCTTCGACGGGTGTTCTCCAGAGCGAGTACTCGATGTTAGCTACCCACGGCACCATAGAGATTAAGCAAATGCAAGCTACTGGCGTCAAAATCGCACGTCCATCCTGATCAAACGCCGAGTATACGGGCTTGAGCACCAAGGCATCTAGCCGATTAAATACCCGTGAATATAACTTCATATCAGTCCCGAGAAGGTACATAATGCATGCTGAGATAAATGCAACCAGTGTTCCCCATTTACCGAATATGCCATGCATAGAGTCACCCCAAATTATCGTCACAGCGTCTTGGGCCTTTAGCACAGATTTTTCTGCAAGGAAGCAGTCGTATATGCATTCAAGGTCGCGGGTGCCATTTAGCTGTGCGATGCTGGTGAGAAGGGTCCCGTCCCCCAAGTAGCATGCTACCTCGGAGTTGCTACTACCTTGGCGATACTCAGATTTGCTGACTTGGTCTGAAGCCAGGAACCCTGTGACGACCATGATACTCCACCACAATCGAACAACAACATGCACTGCCCGACTCTTGTAACGGCGCCGTAGGACAATCAGAACCGGGTACATGCTAACGCTCGCTGCACTAAGCACGAAGATGCCGAATATGTCAAGGTCGAAGATAGGCGGGTTAAACCCGTGCGTCGCAAGTATGACAATCATGTGGACAAATGCAGTGAGGCTGTATGGCATAGCTACCCCAACGACGATAGTAGTTAACCACCCATAGCGTCTCATCGTGGAAGCACAGATGAGAGATATGTAGAAAAGTATCCGAGGTAACAGTGCGTACTGTCCACTCATGGGGTACACGCAAGAGACAATCTCGTCATAGGGTGTGTCTTCAGTAGGCTTGCGAGCGGAGGCGTAGGTGACGAGGACAGCCATGGTGCACATGCAGAGCGAGAAATAACGATGAGGGGGCATGTTGATAGACGAAGATGTATCTCAGGTTAGAGGATACCGAGGACTAACGGCGTTTAGAGACCACCAAACGAAGTAGGCACTGAGAAACTTTCCCCCTGCGCTGGGGAGTAGAGTGAAAGAGGGAGAGAGAAAAAATAGGATCAGGAAGGCTGACAACTCATCGCGATGTTTTCAGGGCAAGGCACAGCAGCAGCGATAGCACTAACGAGGCACCGGTAGGATGCACGAGACAGGGGTTCATTCCTTCATTGGCGCGGTCAATCTGTGGTTGAATGCAAGACAAAAACATGTGCGTGGCAATCAAGTAATTGAACTACATTTATCTAATCGGCTTGAAAAATCTCGTACAGTCAGGTTACGGTCGTGAACTGCCTCCATCTCCGAATATTTTCGCTTATTTAATTAATACTACTCGCGTTCTTTTGACTTGCCCTCATGAATCAATCTTTTGGTGCGAATAAGCAAAAATATAAATCTATTTATAAAAATAGAAAAAATTACAAAAAAGAATCCGTAGACAAGTTTGCTCGTCTGAAGAGTTATAGTCCCTTCGCCCGGAATCGAACCGGGGGCCCCCGGATGAATGTTTTTAAGTTACAGTCCGATGCTCTAATCCAACTGAGCTACAAAGGGGAGATTGTTAGTACTCGGCAGCTTATCTGATGTAATGTACCCTAGCGACTCTAGCGCCACCCACACAAATTCTGAGCCATTTCTGACAGCGCGATGTGAGATTTGGAAGGAGCGACCTAGAATGATTAATATATGCGGAAGGTACGATACGTAGGTTGCACCTTCCCGAGTTTTATATTTGTAGAAAATGGAAGGAGCGGTCATGTTAGCGTTGAAAGAGTTCTTCCCCGAATATCTACGCCTTCTTATAATTTACAGGATTTAAATATCTTAACAAGTAACTTCATTTATTCTATCACCGGCGCCTTTCCAAAACATTTGCGCTGCCATACATTCGCTATACGACTCAAAAATTCCCAACAAATAACCTCATAACAGCTTACAACTCCTCCCTCTCATCCGCCCCAGCAACCAAATCCAACCACTCCGCCAACCTCACCCCGGCCCTCGCAACCTGCATCTCCACCGCCCCAATCGCCTGCTCATAATAATCGCCACTCAAATCCTTCCCCTCCAACGTCTCCCACCCTCCCTCCGGCACTACAACCTCACACACCAACCTATTGCTCTCTCCCGCCCACTTCATCACCGAGCCTTCCACATCCGCCAAAGTGACGCCCTCTCTCCATCCATCCACGAGGGGGGAGTACAAGCCCCCTTCAACATCACCGAGGAGGTCACCTGCCCATTTCATCGCAAGGGTGGGAGTGTACCCGCCGATTAGGTGCTCGGCAATGGCGGAGTCCCAGACGGAATGGAGGTTGGAGTTGCGGCCGTTGAAGCGAACTTTTATGCCATTGCCGCCGCGGAGGAGGCCCTCGGTGTGGAGGGGCTGGTGAATGTCGCCGATGAAATGGACGACGAACTGTGGGGGTGTTAGTTGGAGAGTTCCAGGTAAGAAAGGGGGCCAATATGGACCTTGGCAGCTATAGCGCGTTGGTATGGATCGAGACTTGCGTCCATAAGACGGGATGTCTACGTTGTGTTAGTTATTTGCCGCCATGGTGATTGTTAGGGAGACGCACATAATTCCCAATCGCCGAAACAATACAAAACTCATCCGCACAATCCCTCTTTATATCCAGCCCACAACTGTACGGTGGCGTATCATCCGCATCGATATAATGCAGGTGCGCCGAATACCTTCCATCCTTCGTATACCGATACGAATCCGCCCATGTGGCGATAGACCCCAAGTAGCCCGGTGCAGACGGGTTCGATAGGATGCGCTGCATGTACAGCTCTGTCCTCGGCGAGACGAGGTGCTCAGCGAGGTAGGCTACTGTCATGTGACCAAGCGACCCCCATGCGTGCGCTGTGGGGAGAATAGGGAGGAGGAGGGGAAGGAGGTTGAGGGATGGTTTCATTGTTGCCGTTGTTGCAGCTGGGATGGTGTTTGTAAGGGTTTGTGTTTTATTCTGTAATTTTGTATGGAAGATGGAGATGGCAAATATGGAAGGGAAGGGTGCAGATATACTGCAGAGACGTTAAGCGCCACTGAATCTGGTGCCTTGACCTGATGACCCGTTCGCGACCACGGGAGTCACACAGCCGCTATCTCAGGCTGCCTGGGCGCGTTGTCTCACCGCGTTGGCTGGGTGATGTAACAACCACCGCCCAACTCTCAGCCTTGTGGACGCGGCTGACGGCGAACAACAACACCCCTCCATCCACCATCTCAATCCCACCTTCCCAATTCCACCTCTTCAACTCGCACAACCTCACCCACCACGGCATCCTCACTCACCCACCCCCCACACGATGGCGCAACCAGCGCCCGCAGAACAACCGATATACCCCCTCTACAACACAACATACACCCTCCACCGCCTCTCGCCCCTCTCCTCGCTCCCGCCCTCCAGCCTCCCCGCGCACGCGCGCGCCCTGCAGGATATCCTCACCGGCTCGTCATTGCGCGGCGTCCGAATCGGACTCGACACCTCTGATGCGGCGTTATCACGCGCTGGGGCGCTAAAAAGTGTGTCAATGCGCCCGCTGAGATCGCCTGGGGGTTGGGAAGCTGTACATGCTGTGGATGAGACGACCTTGCCAGACGACACTGACGAGGACGGATCGTGGGGTGTGATAATTGAGATTGCCTACGAAAAAGCAAGCTACACCGCCATCCTCCTACGCGACATCACCCACCCACCACCATCAGCAGCAGAAGACGGAGCGCCCACACACCTCCCCCTCCTCCTCACGCGTCTCCCTCCCCCACTGCGCACGACACTCCTCGAATTCCTAACAACCCGCTTCGATGCCCATGCCTCACCTCTCCATCTCTCCTCTTCATTCCTCAAAAAGGCACTGGGCGGCTACATCGACGTTCTCTCAGCCTCGCGGGGCAACGTGAAGGACACACTCCGCGACATCGTCATCTCCCTCGCCTTCCCCCCCGACCCCAGCACAGAGACAGACGACGGCGGACGGGGCGATTTGAAGGGTATAGACGTCACAATCTCACGGGACGATGTTTCCGGATTCCTCGAGCACGGCACCACCGCTACGGGGCAAGCACCCGAGCACGCATTCTGGGCCGCCCTCAGCAAATACACAACCCACCACCTCGCACTCGATATGTCGCATCCCGCGACAGAGGTGGTTAAGATTGCTTGTGGTGCGTTTGTTGTCGCGAAGGAAGGCCGGGTGAAGATATCTGCTCCGGGGGCGGGAGAGGGAGAGAGAGAGGGAGCTGAGGGGGTAGTGGGGGCGTTGGTTGCGATGGCTGGGAGGACGGGGTGAGGGGAGAAGGGGGGAAGGGACTCTTTTGATATAAGGGTATGTGAAGAGATGAGAGGGGAGAGGGGGGAGGGAGGAACGGGGGGGATACTACTTCTGCGACCGGAGACGGAGGTGTGTGCGGGATGGACAGCCCGCGACCACATCGGCGATAGGGCTAGCATATGCACCAGAGTACACACCGTCACGAACCCATCCCGAACCCACCGCACCGTACCGCAGCGCAAAGCACAGCATATCCAGCGCCACCCAGAAGAAGCGAGAAGGAAGAGAGACGGACGGCACGCCGTTCCTACGATGCAAGTCCGTCACGTTAAGGAGTAGGTATCTAGCTAGCTACCCAGAACACAACACAATGCACAAAGCATGCTAGTACGTAATCCAGACCTGGCGACTGCTGTATAACAGCCTTCTTTGATGGTCTAACGGTTATGATTTCCGCTTGTCATTCGATAAAGCGCG
>LNAR01001882.1:0-20307 GCA_001630585.1 Pseudogymnoascus sp. BL549 | reverse complement strand
TATTATCCTAAAGTATTATATTCTAACTATTTATAGTTAGCTTTAACATGTAACATTATATATAACATTATATATATTCTAACTATAAGTAGTTAGTTTTAATGTATAGTGCTGCTTAGTAATATTACTAGGATAGGGACTAACCATTATAAATACTTAGCTCTTGCCCCTCCTATTTTTTTCTTGCCTTCTTCCCTTATTAACAACACACCCTTATCCTAGACACTACCTACAAATCCTGCATTATCTTATCAACAGCCAACCCTTATCTAAATGTTCCACAAACCTACATTCTTCATAACTACATACATATATTTCATAGGTAGAAGGCACAACTACACTACTTCAGGAAGAGAGGTCTATTCTTACTAACTTACAAACCACTTATTGCAAGCAACCCCATAGGTAAGACAAGGCCCTTGTACCTTGCTTACCTCACTCTTGGCCTTCACTTCCTGGCTTTTTGTACACTCTGTGGTCTGCACTGCAGGCCTAATGAAAGCAATTGCCACTGCTGGCCTAACCACTATATGAGGTGGCGGCAGGCATGCATTGAACGCACCACAACTTCATGTTATTCTGCACGTAGATTGCAACACGACTGCAATAGACTATGACTGGCTCTCTGTGGGTTATTCGAGAGGTTCCATTCCAATTCAGAAATGAATTTTTATTAGAGTGAACTGTATGGGTCCAAGAGTACCCTACAGTTCATTTCACGTCCTGGTCAACCTCGATATGGCCTGTAAGGGTAATGCGCAGACACCCTGTGCACAAATTTACGCCAGCTCAACCTCAATAGTTACCACAAGGCGCGACCTTTCAGAGGTCTGCCTTGTGCACTTTGTTTTTCTCAAAGCACCATTGCCGGGAGCAATCAACTGCGAGTCTTTGTTGCGCTGCTGCTGTGTTTTCCTCTGTCCGAAGCGCGTTCTTTTCAATTCCGTTCACTTCTCTCTTTACAGAGGCTTATTAACTCCCAGAATGGAGATGCTACATTTAATATCACTCGGTCATAAAGCCACTTTTGCTAATTCCCGCACCATACAATGGCTAACTTGGAAGAGCAGGTCACCTTTGCGGGACAAGGCACGATCGTGTTTGACGGCTAACCATGCCGTCACAACGATCTCCAAGGTCAGGGCCGTCTTCTTCGTTGATGGTATCCCAAGATGGCTACGTGCCGCCTGTAAAATATGATCCAAGCGTACGCGTCAAAACAGAGATGGAAGATAACCCCATTGCTGGTGGCAACAATGACGATGATGACTTCGTCGATGTCGATGAGGAGGCAGAAGGGCTCCTTGCCGATGCTGAAGGGGTGGCCGTGTACTCTGATGCCGGCTTCAAGATACGCCAAGTCGCCTCCCCATTCATCGTTCAGCGTACACTTGGGAGTTTGTATAGTATGTCCGGTCCGATAACCGTGATCTATCCGATACTGACGAAGTATGTAGATTTGAGCAAGACGAAATACCTGAAGCTGGATCCTGAGTATCAGCGAGACGTAGTTTGGGATGAGACAAGGTCATCTGGCCTTATTGCCTCCGTCCTCCAGGGCTACTTCATCCCCCCAATAATTTTCAACGTCTCCGAACAGATGGAGACCTTGGATGACGGCACTGAATCGATGCGACATTACCGGATTTGTGTTGATGGCAAGCAACGCCTCACCTCCCTTCAGAAATTTATGGAAGGCAAAGTCGGAGTAATGGACTCGTCGCATCCACCGAAGAAGTGGTTTTTCTGCCACCCCATTGTTGACGGTGTCGAAAAACCTTCAAACCACAATATCCTGCCGCAGAAAACGAAGGAGTTTTTTGAGTCACGCATGTTTTGCTGCTATGAATACCAAAAACTCATGCCTTCTGTTGAAGAGACAATGTTTCAACTGGTCCAGCGCGGAATGCCACTTACTCCGGCTGAAAAAATGCGTGCTCTGTCGACACCATGGGCAAATTTTGCCAAGCAGTATGAGATTGACTATCCTGCTGTCCTCTCTCTGGGTAAACAGAGTAGGGCCTCAGGCTTTCGTCAGATAATGACGATATTTTGCCAGATAATGGAGGTTTTGTCTCCAAGCGGTGACAAGAAGAAGAACAGGGAGGGGACAGGATGGAAGCCAAATTACCAGGCCACCCCAAGTAACCTTACAAAGCTGCTTATGGATTCGCCTTCCCTAAACGAAAGTGTGAAGAGGAAATTCAAGAGAGTTTTCGACAGATATGCTCAACTCATCGAATCGTGCTCAACACCAGATAGACATTCGCCCACTGGATTCACTATTAATCAGGACAGTTGCTTTGCGCCCGCCCCTGCGGGTCTAAGGAACAGAGGGGTTACCCACGTCAAGACCTTTTCTCCCCTCGAGGTAGTTGCGACCGCCATCTTACTCCTTAAACACATGGACGATAGAACCAACAAGATGCTCGAAGGTGACATCATGGAAATGCGCGTCTACCTCCGTCAGAAGAACAAGGACCTGCGACTGAACACTACCTGCTGGAATGATTGTTACCAATTCATCGACGTAGACATGATCCAGATGCGTGGTGGAGCGGGGGCGTCGAGACGACGTGCGCCTGCTGTGCAACAGACAAATGTCCCAATCGAGATCGATAGTGATACCCCCGATGAGAAGACGGGTCGACGCACCTCCACGCGCAGAAACGTCGATAGGTCACCCACGTTAGCAATGCGTGGAGTGGAACAGAACAGTGATGCAAGGGCTTCTCGATCAGGGAGAGTGGGGATGAGCTCCTTGACGGCATCAATTGCCAATGGAGGTCCAATAATGACCGATGGGGCATCCAGCCCACACGATAGATGGAGGCAAAATGCAGCACCGATGGCTCCGATGGCACCGACGATACAGACGATCCAGCCTCGGAAGCGTCTCCATGGATCTGAAAGCAGTGCAGACGCTAGTAACAGGCGTGTTCGGCCAAGAGATTGAGATTATCGTCCGTGGCCCTCTGGTCTCAACTCGTCCGCTGTTGCGGTCCCGAAGTCGACGATAACCGTTTAGACTCGGCATATTCTATTATTAAAGTTGTACCATTTGCGTCCTCCAGGGGGCTATCCTGCGGTCCTTTACGACACCCGAACGGATTTATATTCTCGGCCTGGCTTTCTCTGAGACTTGCTCCTAAAAACAAGATGCCCCTTGGAGAAGCAGCCACGTACCCAATTTACCTCCCAACGTTTGGTTTAGCTTTGCAAAGCCTTTATTAGTGCCCTTTCATTCACATGCTCAAAATAACAGCAATGCAATGATTTAACGAAAATGATTACGCCGCCCCGCCAAAAGTATTTCATAAGTTTCGGCACCAGAGATCGCAATGGCACATAGCTCTCATGGGTAAAATATGCACTCTCGGGCTTTTCATTTTTTCCTTCTTTTGGTTTTCATATACCTGATGTATGTTTGCCTGATTTTGGCTCGAAGAGAGCCGTTTGGGTGCTTGATGGCTTGTTGCCAGGAAACGATCGACGTATGGCACGCTAATGGGAAGAGAGACGTTGCAATGGAGGAGGGCTTAGAAAGAGTGGTTTACTAGCGCGTTACATATTCATGGCTTTAGAAGATCATACTTCGTTGTAATATTCATTGCGCTTCTGAACATGCCGTGATCTTTCTTGACAAATTTGCCATGAGCCCCATCCTGCCCAGGCTCCAAAGGCTCAGACTGGAGCTGAACTTGGCATCTGAATGGAAGAAAAGTTTCACTCCGTAAGCAATGTGATCAAAAGAAAGGCAAAGAGACGATAACTAAATCGGTGCGAGAGTAATTACCGGTCACAAGTCAATGCAAAATGCTCCTCGCATTCCAGAACACTCAAAAGACACAGCAGATAAACGTCCAATATTATAAACCACGGAATGGAAAAAGGGTAATGTCCATCCCTGCGTAGCGGAAAACCATTTGTGCAGGAAAAAATGATATCAGTTTTATCTTGACTCCATTGCCACCACTCCTTTCCCCCAATATTGACCCCTTGCGTGCAATTATTCCCTACGCACCTCCTTTATCTATCATTTGTTCATTTGTGTAATGATTCATCCCGCACTCTGGGCTCAGCTATCCCCTGACCGCCACTTTGTGATATCTAATCCAGCGAGCATCAGGCATGTCCCATCATATCGGCGTCGCTTAGCCATCCCTTCATTCGTTACCAACCAGTCTGCCGGGCCCTTTCTATACTCTAGTATGCAATATCCATCCCGTTCTCCTCTTCCTCATGTATCTCCCGCTTGCGACCCCTCTTGTCCACCCCCCGCCACAGTCTCCTCTCCAAGCACCTTCGAGGCAGCCATGAACCTATTCCCTATTAGCCTCCATTCCAACTTCAAGAACCTGAGACAAAGGAAACCAAAAACTCACAATCCACCATGCCACCCTCCCAGCCCACGTACACACTCAGCTTGCACACTCGTCATGCGTACCAGGTTCTCGAGATCGGCTAGGTTAGCGCTCAGTTGCGCCAGTTGCGCGTGGAGGTGGGACTGTAGCGCGCGAATGTCAGCTAACATGGCCAGGATACCACACGCTCAGCCCGGACAGTACGGAGGTTTCGGGGCATAATTAAGGGTCGGGGGAGAAGGGACGCACAAGTTGGCGCGGCTTGATGCTGCTCGGTGCCGTGCTCAGGCGCGGGGGCCCGCGAGAAGAGGATGCCATCCCTTGCTTTGTTCAGCGCGCCCTATTCGCGTCGCAGCGCTGTATGGGTATTGTACTTTATAAATTCGTGCTTATGTTATTGACTGTCGTGGTGGCGGCGATTGTTAAGCTCGACTGTTTACCTGAAGAGCTGCTCAGTGGAATGTGGGGTTGGGACGCGATTGGAGCGCGCGGGTTGGCGTTGGCGGGGTGGCAGGGGTTGGGTTGAGCTTGCTTGGGGTTTGGAGCTGGGGCGGCACGGTGCAGTGGGACGTGTAACGTTCAGCCGTTCCTCTTTCTAACTCGACACGCAGCCTTGTCGGCAGCGTACCGACGGAATGGAAGTTCCACAATCTCAACAGCATGAGTTCGAAACATAAATATGGGTCACAAGTACGAATCGGAAGCACCAGTACGAGTATACCGAGTAGAGTACTCGTACTCGTGCCCATGCTCATTACTCGGGGCAGGGCCGCACTCTGCCGATGTTTAAATGGTTTTCTGCACTCCGCTCGTAATGCTGCTCTTCTAACTGGTTGAACAGTGACAATTCGAGATAGCTGCATCCATTAGACCGCTTGGTGATCGGGGATGATATGTGTGGAGAAAACGGAGGTGCAGCACTGCTGCAACGTGCACTTTGGATGTACGCCTCGCACTCGCATTCGGGTTCGCAAAAGCCGGCCGATCAATCGATATGTGGGCTAATATATGCAAAAGGCAATCTTGACTACCCCATCTCCGCCTGCCTGCCTGCCTGCACAAATCCGGTGTGGCACCGAGCCGATGCGACCCCCCTTTATTCCTGTATAATTATGAGATTATTATGAAAATATGATCCTCTTTACCTCGCGTGGACGATGTTGTACCTTCTTTTCGGGACCAAGCCAACCCGAGTGTGTTGCTGTACAACAAGGAAAGGGGCCTCGAGACATATTTGCAAGTTGACATATGGGCATGTTCCTGGAGCCGAAGCAGGATTTTATGACACAAACATCTCAAATCGCTCATCTCATCCGAATGGAGCAACCCTTGTGTGGTTAGAGTACGTGCGCAGAACTGTACTGGCCAAGCCACCGGGCACTAACAGCGCCCACAATGCCCACTAAGGGGATATCACGAAGTACGTCCACTTGGCAGACGAGCCATTCTCGACGGGGCTATTACTCCGCAGAGCATCATCTGATGGCGACTCAGAGACGAGGAACCATGTGTTGCATGTAGATCGGGCCCAAATGAAACCGACGATGCTCTAAGTTACCCCGTCACGGATCTCGTACTCGGGCATTTCCTGATCGGCGCCCTGTTGCGGGGAAGACGCCTGGGCAATTAGTGAAAAAGGGTAAGACATATTTAAACAGCGCATTCAATATGCTTCCATATGAAGCGGCCATCGTCCCTGTTTTTCGTATAACCTCCTCGATTTTGGTTGTCTCATTTCATAACTTCCTGCCCGTCCCCTATCTTGCTTCGTGGCGGCTGGCCCTATCCTAACATTTCTTGTGCCCTTCGTTGTGGTGGAGATAGAACATAAAGATCTACAGTGGTCTAGCAGGACAATTGACAGCATTTCAACATGTTTATCGACGCCCTCCACGACTTCGCGGCGGAGTCGCCCGCCGCAGCAAGCCTTGCTGGCGTCCTCCTCGTGGCATCTCTCATATACTATTTCGTCCAGCGCCCACAGCGGCTTAACTTCCCTGTTATAGAGCTGGGCAATGACATGGGCTATGATCGAGCCCTCGATGAGGGTTTCTCAAAGGTAAATCTACAGAACTATGAGACAGAAACGACATGGATGCTAACACTATGCAGTATCCTGACTCACCGTTTGTCCTCCCAACCAACCCGCCGATCGTTATCCTGCCACACGCATGCGTAAATGAAGTCAAATCGCTACCAGAGAACAAGGTTTCGTTTATGAAAGATGTTCAGCATATGTTTACTTGCAAGGTAACTGGCATCGGCGAAGAGTCCCACGAGATCGTTTCCGCCGTCAAGGTCGACCTTACCAGGCACCTCGCCAGCGTCCTCGATGGACTCCAAGATGAGACTCGCTTTGCTATCGATACCGAATTTGGCCCATGCGAAGATTGGACACCCCAGCCCGTATATTTCAAGCTCACTCGGATAGTCGCGCTTCTCAGCGGACGCGTGTTCGTTGGCCGACCCCTAAGCCGAGACGAGGCGTGGCTAAAAGCAACCATTAACTACACGTGGGCTTGCATCCAGGCCTCCGATGCCTGCAAGCGATACCATCCATACATCCGCAACTTCGTCGGCCCCTACCTGAAAGAAGTCAAGAACCTGAAGAAGCACCGACGGGACGGTGCGGACCTATTGCAGCCTCTCTTGACTGATCTTCTCGCGAGGGAGGCCAGCGAGAAACCCGGTCTCAACGGATTTGACGATGAGCAGGGCACATTTTGCTCGTGGGTCCTGAAATACACTGCCGAGAAGGATCGCGCGAGCGCACTGAACTTGGCCAACGCTCAGATGTCCCGTGGGCACCTCCACCTCCAAGCCCAGTTGCACCTGTACTAATTGCCTACCTAGTATCATTCGCAGCTATTCACACCAGCTCCATGGCACTCTCCCAGGTAGTCTACGATCTTGCCGCACGCCCTGAGTATACCAAGGGGCTCCGTGATGAGATCAGAGACGTCCTTGCCGAAGACGGCTACGACCTCGATGGCGAAGGATTTAGGAAGCTGAAGAAATCCTCCTACACCAAACTCCGCAAGCTCGACAGTTTCCTCAAAGAAAGCCAAAGACTCTCACCTCCCGGAATCAGTTTGTACCCCCTCATCCCCTAAATCGGCACCATTCTGACTAAGTTCTTAGCTTCCATGCAGCGTGTAACTACCTCGAACGTTACCCTCTCTACTGGTCACACCATTCCCAGCGGCACCCGCTTTGCCTTTGCCTCCCAAGCTATCCACCGTTCCCCCAAGACTACCACATTCTCTCCTGAATACAATCCAACGTCTTACTCCCCACCAGCTGTCTTCGATGGCCTGCGCTTCTACAAGCTTCGCGAGATGCCCGGCAAGGAGAACCGCCACCAATTCGTCACGACAGCACCGGACAGTTTGGCTTTTGGACACGGAATCCACGCGTGCCCCGGAAGATTTTTTGCCAGTAATGAGATCAAGGTTGTGCTGATTGAGTTGTTGAGGAATTGGGATGTGAGGCTGAAGGGGGATACGGAGAGGAAGGGAGGCGATAGACCTCCGAGTTTTATCAAGGAGAGTGCTTGCGTGCCGAATATGGAGGCCGTGTTGGAGTTCAAGAGGTTGGGGAGAGAGGAGTGCGTGTAAGCGGAGGTATTTTGGATTAATGCAGTATGGCCGAGTAGGGGATACTATGCCGTGCGTTTTACTTTGGGATGGAGGTCTGGCAATCTGCGAATTTCTGGACTGATATATCTGGCATTTTTATCTAAACGATGCAATGAAAATGATGATATTTCCATGGTGTAATTCTTGGTTGAAAGCTTCATCAGTTCACTTCACCGCTGCGACGGCAGATCTACATAGTCAACGGTTTATTTTTGAATAGAACTAGCTCCCAGCTCCATAAACTTATACCGACTGCATGTACTGCATAATACTATCCAACCCTGTGTATGATTTCCCTTGCTGAGGATGAATACAGTTGCATGTACACATGCCTTGCCTCCGCCAATATCCGCGCATTCCCAGCTGCCAGTTTTAGAAGTGACTGAGAGAGTTCGAGAGAATTCCTTACATCAGCGACAACCTTTCTAAGCCTAGACTCCTCGGGACAAATAGTGCATACAAAAATGACCCCCAGAGTTCTATGGGCAACACCCCGTCACCCAGAAAAAGGATTCCTTCATCGTAAGCAGCCATTTCTTACGTTATCTGGACAATCCTTCGGCAGTGGATACTCACCTGCCACGTACTCTGCGGTGCCCTTAGACTGCTCTCTACCCATTTATACAGTGTCGATCATCCCATCTCCCACCCCTATAGCCAGAATCACATCCCTGCGAGAGCTGAGGTGAGACAAGAAATAACAGAACATGGCGCAGGGCGGCACCTGCAAAACTGAACTGTCAAACTGATCGGCGGCGCCGCGCATAGGATTTGAGACACTGCTTTTCCACTGGGACGACTACCAGGCAAGGGATGGCAAGTTACGGTGACACTAAACGTTTCTCTCGCCCATTAGGAAGCCGCGTGCTGGCCGCCGGCCGAACTTTTACCGATTGGTGTGAAAGTGGTATATTAACTAAACTATCTCTATCCGCTACAGGTGGTATTCGTATATCATATCTCGCGTGACAGCCCTTCCATGCCATGGCCAGGCAAGGCCGTGTGTGGCATGTGGGTAGGTAATTCCTTTTAACGCCTCGAATCCGTCCGTCTGTATCCTAACGCCCAAGCAGCTCATCGCGTTCCCCGCTTCCACTCAATGGCCCTCGTAGTTCGTGGTGTACCGCCCTATCGCTAAGCTACCCAAGAAAACACCGGCGAGGACAGAGAGGAAATATCCCACGTTCATGGTCATAACCGCCAACATTCTGCGACGTGTCAGTACTAATACACAAGTAGGAGAAAAGGAGCCACATACAGCAAGTATCCCACGCCCGCAATAACTGTATCTATGACCGCCCTCAACGGATCAACGCTCACCCTCCACGGCCTCGTCGTCTCGCCACTCCGCTGCACAACCAAGACCTCTTCTTCCACTCCGTTCTCACTCAGTACCACAGATTTGACATCCTTATGCGCCGCCACCGTCTCCTTCAGCCCCTGCTTCCCTGCAACCGCGACATAACGGCGGTGCAACTCGGCGTCGAGCCAGCGAGCCTCCTGCCGCGATTTGAGTGCCAGCAGGATCTTGAAGATGACCGCGAGGATGATGAGGAAGATGCAGGTACCTGCATAAGAGCCGGTGCTTGACGGGGTCCAGCCGGTGCTGAAGAGAGGGGTCTTGGGGTCGTTTTGGAAGGTCATGGCCATGGAGCCCATGCTACCCATGCTAGAGGAGCCGTGGGAGTCGTGGGACATGTCCATTCCGGACATGTCGTCGCCGGAGGAGGGAGAGGGGGCGCTCGTCGCGAACGGGTTGTCCGCCATTGTCGCTGATTTCGGCTGAGCGTTGGATTGGACGTTGATTCCTGCTGCAACTCTGCTGCTTCGTCTGAGGTATTCAAGGTCGTGTGTTTGGCCAGTCTGGTTCAGTAACCACCAGCTTTCCGAGCCCGCCGTTCCTTATAAAGCTACAGTGAGCAAGATTGCGCACCAGAGTCCTTGTCTCTTTATAAAAAGCTGTAGTGAGCACGATTGCGCTTCGAAACGTGCTCAACCCCGCTTATGTGTGATGGGGTGCAAAGAAGGTTTAATAGCTGTACGAGCAGAATATATTTAGCGAGAGGAAAGAAAAAGCTGAGACGACAAATCCGCTCCCATAGCACGACCTACCTCGTGGAGCCGGCGGCCATGGCGCTGTCGCATGGCTACGCTACCCTTACGTCTTCGTCCCCGCGATGGTTGTGCAAGCAGTATCTCTCGCAAATGTGCTCACTTAGCAGCCAATGAGAGCAGATGAGTTTGTTAAGCGGGGCGGAAGGCACGAGCGTCAGAGCGGTAGAGGCGGGTGGCGCCAAGGGGAGCCGCAAGGCTTGGCGCGGTGGAGGGGCGGAGCGAAGCCCGGAGCGGTTATATCAGAATATATTTCCTGCTGGTTGATGGATTAATTATTTATTCTTCGATGAATCTTACTATTAATATAGAAAGAGCGATTGACAGTTACATGTAGCGTGAGTCTCACGAGAACGTATATCAGCAGGTAAGGCAAGTAAGTGTAACTATCGTTCTTGATAATTGGATATATTTTCAAACTATTTTAGAAAATGCCCAAGAGCTCCCTATCTCTGTCTCCTATCAAGACTGTTCCTACAGATATCATCGCTGGAAAGCAGGTCATAAACAAATACAGACGCGTCCGAATGTCTCCAGGCGTCATCGCGCTGCGGGTAACAATCTACAACTTCGAAGCTGGCGATCCCGTTCCCACGCTGGTGATCTCGTTGTAGAGCAACGAGGTCAGGAAGTCGGCGTAGTCCTCACCAGTAACCTGGCCAGCGAAGTACTGGGCAGCGAGGTGGTACTTGTTGCCCCTCTGTGCCTTGGAGGCCAGCTCCTCGGTCTGCTCCTTGAGAAGCTTGAGCGCGTAGGCCTTGTCGACCTTCTTGCCGTCAGCGGTGGAGACACCGTGACGAACCCACTGCCACAGTTGACTGCGGCTGACCTCAGCGGTAGCGGCATCCTCCATCAGGTAGTTGATGGGGACACAGCCAACGCCACGGAGCCATCCCTCCATGTATCCGAGACCGATATTAAGGTTCTTGCGGATACCCTCCTCGGTGATTTGGCCGGGGACGTTCATGTTGAGCAGGTCGTTGGCAGTGATCTTGACATCCTCGCGGCGGACGAAGTACTGGTTAGGTGTTGGCATGTTCTTGTTGAAGACCTCGGATGCGATAGATGCGAGGGCTGGGTGAGCAACCCAGGTTCCGTCGTGGCCGGCCTTGACCTCGCGGAGCTTGTCGGCGTAGACACCCTCCATGGCCTTGTCGTTGGCGGCCTTGTCGTCCTTGATGGGGATCTGGGCGGCCATGCCTCCCATGGCGGCGACCTGGCGCTTGTGGCAGGTCTGGATGAGGAGCTTGACGTAGGCGTCCATGAATGGGACAGTCATGGTGACAGCCGAACGGTCGGGGAGGATGAAGTTGGGGTTCTGGCGGAACTTCTTGATCACGCTGAAGATGTAATCCCAGCGTCCGCAGTTAAGACCGGAGCTGTGATCCCTAAGCTCGAAGATGATCTCGTCCATCTCGAAGGCGGCCAGGATGGTCTCGATGAGAACGGTACCACGGATGGTGCCTCTTGGCATGCCGATGAAATCCTGGGCAAGGTTGAAGACGTCGTTCCACAGACGGGCCTCGAGGTGAGACTCCATCTTTGGGAGGTAGAAGTACGGTCCGGCGCCACGCTTGACGAGCTCCTTGGCGTTGTGGAAGAAGTAGAGACCGAAGTCGAAGAGAGATCCGGAGATCGGCTCTCCGTCAACGGTGAAGTGCTTCTCCTCCAAGTGCCATCCTCTCGGCCTGACAATTAGAGTTGGGAGGGGCTTGTCGGTGCGGAGCTTGTACTCCTTGCCGCCGAGCTTGAAGTCCACCTGCTTGCGGATGGCATCGTAAAGGTTAACCTGTCCACCGATCATGTTGGCCCAGGTTGGGGCGCTAGAATCTAAGAACAAAGCATGTTAGTCTCGCAACTTCGCAATGGGAATAGCTAGGGTCACATACCCTCCAAATCGGCCATGTAAGTCCAGACGTTCGAGTTCAAGGCGTTGATGATCATTTTACGGTCAGTTGGGCCGGTGATCTCAACTCTGCGGTCAGCCAGCCCTGGTGCTGGTACGGCTGCCCTCCATGTCGCATCGTCTCTGATGTGCTTGGTCTCTGGGAGGAAATCTGGGAGGGCGCCCCTGTCAAGCTCTGCTTGCCTGATCACACGGCGGTGGAGAAGCTCTTTCCTCCTTGGGTCGAAAGATCTGTGGAGGAGGGCAAGGAAAGCGATGGCATCCTTGGTGAGAATCTTCTTGTTAGACTCGTTGATGGTGCCGGTGATGTTAACACCCTGGATGATAGAATCAATGCTAGCCATCTTTGCGAATATATGTGTATAGATTTGCGTGATGAAGTTTTTGGTATACCTCGGAGGGGAATGGAAGATATATGAGGGGAAACTCAATGCATATATGGGAGGAGTGACTTTGAGAACGGGTGAGCAAGTCCGCGAGCGCTCCGGTACCAAAGTGGTGACGATTTTGATATTGCGGCTATATGAGTGGCTACATGTGGCACAGAAAAGGTTACGGCTACTACATGGTCGGCATTTCCTTAAATTCTACAGTATAAACCACTCATATTCACCCATGTCTCCGAGCGTAGACGGAGGGCGGCCCAGGTAGGTCTTTTTCCAGACATCGGATTCGCTTGTGATAGTGTGGGGAAGCTCAATGGAGGTCGGCTTCGGCTTGGAATTCTGCCATCATCGCAGTTCGAGTCCCGCGCTACGTCATATGATAACTACCCATGCAGCTTGTTTTGAGTAGAAAGCTGATCTGCAATACACTCTATTTGATAGAATCGTGAGTCTTTCGAGGCGCAACAGTGAACGACATTTGGAAAGTTTTGTATATCTACAATTCACACATACCTGCCCTTGTCCCTTGAATGACGAAAGGATCGTTATCGGCAGGGATCCGTACCTCGGCACCCTTGCCTTATCGTAAGACCGATTTCCTCCGATGCCAGCCACTTTACACCCCGTGATATGCCGAGGTATAAATTAGTTGCCACATCATGTGATGCAGGTCATGTGATTACAATGACTCATGTATTAGTAATCAATATCTATAGTCATGTGACTCGACGGGGTTTTAAAATTGTAAACCCTATCAACCGAACCAAGAAGGAGCGTTAAGCGAGAGGCGAGCAGAGAGAGTCACTGGAACCTCGACGACGACAACTTTCCATCGCAACGCCATCAACAGTCGATCTCATCCACGAAATCGATAAACCGCCATCATGGGAAAAGTCCACGGATCCCTCGCACGTGCCGGAAAGGTCAAGTCTCAGACACCAAAGGTACGATGATCTCTGAAACTGCGTTGCTTTGGAGGACGGAATGAGGGTTGGGAGGAACGAAGAAGCTCGCTGGAACGGTTCAATCGACGACACGTTTCCTGCGAGGACTGGGAGTGTCAGCGATTCGAGCACGACGACCAGAGGAGCTTCGACGATATTATGGACGGACCGCAATGCGAATATTCGAACCGGACGCTGATTTTCTACGATAGGTCGAGCCGCAAGAGAAGAAGAAGACCCCTAAGGGCCGTGCCAAGAAGCGCATTCAGTACACCCGCCGTTTCGTCAACGTCACTCTCACCGGAGGAAAGAGGAAGGTTTGTCAAACCTCTGTCCTTGCGACTGGGAACACATACTGATCTATACACAGATGAACCCCAACCCAACTGCCTAAACGACCAGTTATGGACGGGATGGGATAGCAGGGGTCGTCTTGCACACGGAAATTGTGGAAGATGTGCCCGGATCAGATGGCCGGTGGTTTTAGGAGTGGAGTTTTATCGCTCCTGGATGGCGCCGATTGTCTCTGGAGGATGGGACGCATACCATAGGCGCATTTGTACATCGGACGAATCGTTCTTGCTTCTACTTGACAATGACATCGAGCTCCCACCATTTTTGCGGTTTCGGTTTTGCTCTGGAGACGGTGATGAAATCATGTGCAGTGAGTGGCCAATTTACGATATCGAGATATGTTTTGAGGCCATTTTGTTTCATATCTACAGTATGGGACTAGACATTCAGTGCCATCTGAGAGCCTGCGGCTTCCAATACGTAGTATATTTCTGGGGAAGCCACCCCTATCACCTTCCCTGTAACTTCTCCGCCCTGTAGTTTCAGCGTTGGATGTGATCTTGCCAGCTAACCAACCCCGCGCCCACCCTTCAATGGCCAAGCACGCTTGGTGGCCGAGGGAGGTACCTTTGTGGCACGCTCTTATCCCAGACTGGCCGGCTTCCTTTCCCTTCTGTAGGGCTGCTTAGCAATGCTGACTGGCTTCCATCAGTCCTCGCCGTAAGACTCATACCATGACTCTGCCGGTCAACCTTGCGGAGGTCAACTCCCGAGGGGTCTCATTGCTTTCGCGGGCCATATTGTATTTCCTGGGTATTTGATTCAACGTCAAACATTCCCTTGGCACATCCTCTCAACCAACTTGAGCAGTAGCTTTAGACACCCGGTTTGGTCGTCGCGGTTGCCTCTCCGCATTGACGGGGAATCGCTTCTCGCAGCCACAGTTGATACACGTGCGTACCAGCACATCCGCCCATGGCTTCCTGCCATTTTTGCTCTTGTTCTCGACTTTGGTCGCGCAGGTCGAGCCATCTTGCAACAGCGCGTCGCAGCGCTTGCATATCGTATGCTTCATGCCCGGGGATAAGCGGATTTGCATTTTCATTGAGACGGTACGGAGGTCGGAAAGTAGCACTCTCGTGAGAAATTGGGAAGAGGCTAGTTGGAGCTCCGCTGGTGTTTTGTGGTGATCGCCCTCATCGCTGGCGCTCTGTAGGTGGGGTTGAGAAGTAACTGCTGGTGGGGTAGGAGTAGCTGGAGCTGTCGAAGGTTTCTCTTGGGCCGATAAATAAGATGCCGCCTGGTACAGATAAGATAGTCTGCTATGCAAAGCCTTATGAGGCACGTTGGCACCCTTTGCCTGCTTGGCTTTGGCCATGATATACCTCCAATCGAATATGAATCTCCAAATTCCGTTCTGATATAAATTCCGGTGCCAAGTTGAGCCGCATTTAAACTAGCTGTATATGGATTAGCGCGTTAGCGCACAATTCAAATCGGTTGCCTGTCAAAGAACACGGTCCTCTTGTCAACATCAATAACAACCTCATCCCGGCCCAATCTATCCAATTCGAACCTCGACCACTTTAAGATCGGGACCATCCAGATCGATTTCGCGTCATATAACATACGACGGACGCATCTGGCATAGCAGTTCCGCATATCTACTTGTTCAAAGACCTTCCATAGAGGTCGCGAGTGAGCATCGAAACCAACCTCGCCCACCTTCAACTCCGATCATAACCACCTTTCATCATGTCTACCGAGGAAGATCTCATCGATTACTCCGATGATGAGCTTGAGACAAAGACCACAGCGCCAGCTGCTGGTGCAGGAAATGGAGAGGCCAAGGAGGGCGATCTGACCGTATCTGGAGGTAACCCCGACAAGAAGGGATCATATGTCGGCATCCACGCGACCGGTTTCCGCGACTTCCTGTTGAAGCCAGAGCTTCTCCGGGCCATCACTGATTGCGGTTTCGAGCATCCATCGGAGGGTTAGTTTTTCATCCCTAAGCTTCATCGTTACCCTTCTTGAACCGTCCGTCCGTCCATCTCGCAAGCAAGCAAAAAGAAACAACCAAATCACGCGGGAGGGGCGTTCAACGACACGAGCGATCCTGGGTGTCTCTGCCAATGGCCTATATCGCATTCTTGAGAATCTTTCCGAGGTATTCTCGAAAGCAAACTTGGGGGTTGCATGTGCAACGTACGGACGGAAAATGTCGTGGCGGGAGATATAAAAATGGCATCACGAAGAGACTCCAGGATCGACTCGCTGGCGAATCTATGACTTCCAAGGGATATTTATATTTGAGCGAAATCTCAGGATATCATTTATCCCGACTATGGCATGAACAGATCGAGCCTTGATGCAGCTGCCGCAAATGTTACGCTTTGGCTATTTGGTGATGCTGCGATGATGGACGGACGCTGCGATCGTACACATCCTACTCATTTTGAGAAAACTATATCTGACTCGGCCCGCTTTATTCTACAGTCCAGCAAGTGTGTATCCCTCAGGCAATCCTCGGAACCGACGTCCTCTGCCAGGCCAAGTCCGGTCTTGGTAAGACGGCCGTCTTCGTCCTAACCACCCTTCAACAAGTCGAGCCGGTTTCCGGAGAGTGCTCAGTTCTCGTCATGTGCCACACTCGCGAGTTGGCCTACCAGATCAAGAACGAATACGCCAGGTTCAGCAAGTATATGCCAGAGGTCAAGACCGCTGTGTTCTACGGTGGAACCCCGATCGTTAAGGACGCCGAGATCCTGAAGAACAAGGACACCCACCCGCACATCATTGTCGCCACCCCTGGTCGTCTCAACGCTCTGGTCCGCGACAAGCACCTCCGCCTCGGAAGCTGCAAGGTCTTCGTCCTCGATGAGTGTGATAAGATGCTCGATCAGATTGGTATGGTATATATCCACTCATAATGTCAGAGATACTGACTCCCCTTCCAGACATGCGCCGCGACGTCCAGGAGATCTTCCGCGCTACGCCAACCCAGAAGCAGGTTATGATGTTCAGCGCCACCCTGTCCCAGGAAGTCCGCCCAATCTGCAAGAAGTTCATGCAGAACCCTCTGGAGATTTACGTTGATGATGATACCAAGCTTACCCTGCACGGTCTTCAACAGTACTACATCAAGCTTGATGAGAAGGAGAAGAACCGCAAGCTCAACGAGCTTCTTGACGATATGCAGTTTAACCAGGTCATCATCTTCGTTAAGAGCACCCTACGCGCCACTGAGCTCGACAAGCTCCTCCGCGAGTGCAACTTCCCATCTATCGCCGTGCACTCTGGTGTCAGCCAAGAAGAGCGGTTAGTACTTTTCAGCCCCTTTTATCATGCATGCATCTAACAGTATACTAGTATCAAGCGCTACACCGAGTTCAAGGAGTTCAACAAGCGTATCTGTGTCGCTACCGATGTCTTCGGACGTGGTATTGATATCGAGCGTATCAACCTTGCCATCAACTACGATCTTCCCGGTGACGCCGACTCCTACCTCCATCGTGTCGGTCGTGCCGGTCGTTTCGGATCCAAGGGTGTCTCCATCTCCTTTGTGAGCAGCGAGCCTGACCAGCAGGTCCTAAAGGATATTGAGAAGCGCTTCGAGGTTGCCCTTCCGTAAGTTTCACCCCATAGTATAATGTAAGCTTGGACGATATTCTAACCCCTTAATAGTGAGTTCCCAGAGGGTGGTATCGATGCCAGCACCTACATGGCGAGTTAGATGCACAAACCCGCACTATTCTTGTCGGGCCTCTCTCAACTCTTGCAAAGTCCCTTGTCTCGTGCTCTCAGCTTGAGCGCTAGAGGGATGACAGCCACGCAGTTTCATGGCCCCTAGTTAGCCCGGTGACGGAACCGGAGTAGGAAGTTTTTACGCGCTGCGCAACGTTTTGTGTTTTTTCATGGGACTACTACTGGATGGACTAGGCGAGGGGCTGGGGGGGATAAATTTCTTGTCTTGTCTAGTCTTGTGCCTTGCCGAGATATTAAAAAAAAACTTGTGATTCTTTTTAAAAGCTTGTGTTCCTTTTTGAAAGCCGTGTTTGCCGGTGCTGTGACTAATGCGTGGTTAACTGATGTGATGACAGGAGGAGGATGCATGTACATATGCACTGCCATGCAGTTGAGTTCTCGTGTAGCTCGTCTCGCCACCATGGTGATCATGAATCAGTGCCTGTAATTCCATCTCCAGCTGCTCTCATGGTGCGATGTTGAAGAAGGCTCAAACTATATAATCCTACTTCGCATTTCAAACCTCGATATACCGTATACAGCCTCCCGCCCTCTCCAATCCCGAGGCGGCTGCTCAACCCGTCCCGATCCCCGCCACGCTTCATGCATATCTCCGGGCGAAAGGCGCCACCGCCTCCTTTCATCAGCTCCAGTCCCCGGCTCATGGATAACTCTATTGTTCTCAGTAACGACTTTGACCATCATCTGTCACTCACTTTGCATGTGTCTCTAGATCCCCCTCCCCCTCCCCCTCCTCCGCCGTCAACCTCATGCCGCCCTACCAATCTTCCCTGCCACCTTCTCCGGTCTTGCCCTATCAGCCCTCTCCAGTGAGCTCTCTAGGCCTCCACCATTAGTCCTTTATTTCATCCTCCGGTATGCCTTTGGGGCTAGCACGGGGGGTGGGTATAGAGCACGCCCCATCCCCCGGCGCAGATGCATCCATGCCCTCGTCGTTGCACCGTCTGCCTCGCAATTTCGATGTTGGATTATTATTCCGAACTCTGCATGAAGTAGCCTAAGTGGCGTTGAGGGAGTAGAGAAGGCTGGGAGGACAAGAGTGAGAAGTAGAGCTCGAGGGTGATGGAAAAGAGCGCCATAGCCAAGCTGGAAGAGTATATTTTGGAATTTTGTTGTGCTTATATGGAATAATAATGATAGATCAAATTGGGAATATACAGAAGTAAAAAGAGGAATATATAACTTGATCTCGAGTCACTTGAGGCTTGATATGAAGGGAACCCCTTAACCGCATAGTCCTGAAGGGCATGTAGGAAAAGAGCAGGCTAGGAGCAGCAGCTTGAGAAATATAAATGCGAACAAGAATTTACTTAACTTTGGGTAAAGATAGTGTCTGGCAATTTTGGAAGCCTCTAGGCTGTACTGAGATTTGTTTTGTGATAGTAACTTACGAAAAATCACCTACATAGATAAATTTCCTGAACTTCAAAAATAAACAAACAAATACTAAATAAACCACAAACACCACGACAATATATCTTCAATCAACTTACAGCTGGCCCCAAGGGTCGGCCACTAACCCCTCACCGTCCCCTACCCCTATCCCCTATCCTCCATCCCACCCTTACCATCACCAACGCCTATCCACCCCTTTTGGCACCAATATCCGCCTCACGATGGGAGATCACCACCCACTAGCAACATGCCACAATGTCTGTCCCGTCTTGGCCTTTTCCTCCTGACCCCTCCGCGGAGAGAGAGCGTGGACGTTTTATCCTCCAGGCATATACCCTGTTGGCAATAGCAGGTAGGTTCGTCCTCGCTCGATCGACTGGTTCGAGGAGATCGCTTCGCTCCAGCAGCAGGGGATAAGTAGTAGGGCAGGGGCAGCAGGGAAGGGTTATTTGTTTTTTTACGTTACTCCCTACTCGTCGCGGTGGTGGTGATGCGGGTGGAAAGGGGGAATGTCTCAGTCTGCCACGCCAACCAGGTACGGAAACACCGCCTGCTGTACCATCACAAAACCAAGGAAGCAGAACAAACACCGCCATACCGCAATATAAGCACCTCTGCATCAGCGCGTGCATTTCCCTCCTCGCCCACAGTACAACCCTCACATCTCACCACTCACTTCCGCAGGCTCCACACATACATACAGATACAGATATCTGCAATCCCCATAATCCCAATCGCGACATTCCCATCTCACCCCCACACGCAACCACCACCACACCGGTAGCCCACCCGAGATCGACAACCCGCGCTGCCTGTGGCCTTGGCAGCACCCCGCTCCCCGGCGCGGCGTCAGCTCGGCAGGGGTTCGTGGGGAGGGCGAGGTGAGGTGAGGTGCAGGTGTGTAGGGGTGTGGGTGTGGACTGTACTGTAGAGTAAAGTTTGGTACAGAGGGGAGGAGGGGGTGTGTTGGCGGGCGGTGGGAGGTGGTTGTTGTGTGGGGTTGGGCTGGGACGGGATGGATGGACGTGGACGTGGGCTTTAGCACGCGGTGTGCGGTGTGCGGTGTGCGGCGGTGCTACGACACGACTGTGCGTGCGTCAGGGGATGGGAAGGGGAGTATGGGAGAGAAGGGAAGGGAAGGCGGGTTAGAAGTCCGCGGTTGCCAGGTTAGGGGATTACGGATTACATACTCCCCATCTGTTGTGTATGGAAGGTAGAAGACAAGACCGTGTAAAACGTGTAAACAAGAAACGCGTCCGTCGGTCCTTGGTTGATCCGTCCGTCCCACGGCACAGCACCTATCATCCCTTCGCTACTCCTTGGTATATTACAGTGCAGCTATGGTGCGGCAACGCAAGGAAGGTCCTGACATCAGACGAGCTCGCTCGCTCGCTCGCTCGCGGGCTATGCAAAATAGAGCCTGTCGCGCCTGCGCGCTCGCACGATTCTAGATCTCCTTAGCGGAGGAGCCGGGGGGTGGTGGGGATGGGGGGAAAGGGG
>LNAR01001881.1:0-20182 GCA_001630585.1 Pseudogymnoascus sp. BL549 | reverse complement strand
GGGAATAACACGAACCACGGATGTTACTACCACGGGTAATTCGATCTTCTTTTACGAGCAACAGCGGGAAATTTGCAAGCGAGATGGGAATGGGAATGGGAATGATATACGGGAGGGAAACAAACGCTTGTCTAGCATCAGTACTTTACTTTACTTTTGACATTGAATTCTCGCTCTCCCTCCAATGTAACAAATCGTCGAGATCAAAATGAATATAAATTTTGTTTTTGTTTAATATAATACAAAAAAAAATCACATTTACTGCAAAGTTAAACGCCCGTTAAATAATGCACATCATGCCTGCCGTAGAGTGCATCAATCCCAATAACCCTTTCAGCGCCCCTTCTTCTCCCGCTCTGCTGCCTCGATGGCTTCACTCTGGTCTTCACGCATAGCTACGATTATGTAACCCACCAGCACGACGTTTGCCATGATCGCGGCTGTGGCGCCAGCGAATGTGGAGTTTCCTTTACAATGTCAATTAAAAGATTCCCAAGCTTCATATTACGAAGAGGACAATAACATGAACTATCCGCAAGAGCTTGAAGTTGCGTGAGGGGGGGGGAGAGGCTTACCAGAGAACACCAAATCCAGAGTCAAGAAATACGAGCCGATGGGCACGACTATCATGGCGAAGGTGAAGGCGAGGAGCTTGACGATGACATGCCTGGTGCGTGTTAGTTACTCTGCTCTCGTACGTGGTATGTGATAATGGATGGGGGAGAGGGGGACCCACATCGGCACAGCAGGAGCAGTGATGGAAGGCTGGCCAAGAGGCTGCTTGAAATCCTCCTGTTGTCCCGACTTCTCCCCTGTCGGGGGAGCGGCGTTGGTGCGTCGTGTCGCCATTGTACTAATCAACTCTCAAATCTGGGTAAGATGGTGTTGATATTGGTAGAGACGTTGCAACAACTTTGTCTGATAAGGCTGCAAAGGCTGCGAGGTAATAGGTGAACAAGGCTTGCTTGGCGATTGGACGGCCCTAACTTAGTCCGCTGACTGCGCGTCGTCGGTCGCGTAGAGTGGGCGAAGCGCGTTAGACACGGCCTTAGCGTAAGTTTTTTGGGGGAGAGGCGAATTATCGCGATAGCGGGAGGAAGCGTTCGTTCAGGGTCGTTCTTTTTTGGTTCTTTTGGGGGGAACGAATTTATACAACTCGCCACGACAAATTGTTTTTGATAGAGAGAAGGGCAAAAGACGGACAAGAGGGATTTTGTTTGAACTGTATTTGGGAGACTTGACTGCGGGTTTGTGGGGAGGCACTGCTAGGTTTTTTTTCGTGAGGCTTTGTCTTTGGGGTCGTGGGAAGGGTTAACAGGACCTGTGAGGTGAGTTGCTCGACCCTTACACCCCTTACTCTTTAATTCCTCCTTTGGCTACCCTACATTCCTCCCTCACCACCGCAACCATGGCTCGCACCATGGATAACCACGCACGACAGAGCACCCTGTCTAACTACGTGCAGCGCCCCGATCAAACCCAATCCTCCAGACCACCACACCAGCCGGTGAACATGGCGTTCCCCAGCGTAACCTCGCGAGATCCACCATCTGTCCCCGACTCCCCAGCTGCGAAGCGTCAAAAGACAGCAGGCGGATACCAAGGCAACGGCTACAATTCCGCCGACGACAGCGGCGACGATCTGTTCGAGGGGATCGTGACGGAATCGAAGCACTTCACCCAACCGACGCAGATCATCGATACCTCGGCGCCGGGATTCAATCTCGCGGGCACCACCAGAGAAGAAGTCCTCGTGCCTGCATCGTCCCCGTTCTCAGGGAACGCGAGGAGTAGTCCGCCGCAGCAGAATGGGCCGGGTCGCATAGCCTCGATGATGGCGCCTGCGGGGACGGCGTTCAAGGCGCCGAATGGGGTGCAGACGCAGCCGGCGAAGACAAAGGTGATCGATCTCGATGAGAATGATGGACCTACATACCAGGGTGGGAGTTCGGATGACGAGATCCAGGACTCGGCGGCGGATATTAAGCCGTCCATCTTCAAGGCGAGGAGCAAGATTACATTTGGGAGTCCAGGTAGTGCGCCTAGTTTTAGGGATCTGATATCAACGTTTAAACCGCCGGTTTCGACGACGGCGATGTTTGAGAGGGAGGGCACGGTGAATGGGATTAAGAGGAAGATGCCGATGCAGAGTGGACCTGCGAGGGCCTTGCCGACTGGGGATTTTGGGATAGAAGATATTCATGATCTCGTGCTACGACGAAAGGTCGAGCGGATCGTGAAAGTCGCTCCCCTTGCTGAGATCAGCCTGATTATGGATTCCGTGATCAAGTGCAAGGGCCGAGTCGACGACGCGACTGTGATGGTGTTTGATAGCCTCGATAGCCTCGAGGTTGTGGATATCACCTCTGATGACGACACCAAGAAGGGTGTTGCGAAGCCAAAGGCCCAGCCAGTGGAGGCGCCGATGGAGCCGCAGATGAGACGCCAGCTTAAGCAGCCGATTGCTTCGATTCAGGAGAGATATTCGTCGACGCAGTACCAGAAAAAGGTCCCGCTCGTGCCGACTTCGCCTGTTGCCGTTACGCCCCCGAAGCCGAAGAGGAAGCTGATGCAGGGCCGCCGCAACCCGGATCCGTCATCTCCGATGGGGCCACCTGATCCGTCGCCAAAGAAACAGGTTCCGGAGAAGATACAGGAGGTGGAAGAAATTATTCTCTCAGACGCCGAGGACTACGATTCTGATGCTGCCTCGGAGGAGGAGGACGACCCTGAGCTGGAGGGTCGCGTCTTGAGCTTCCTCAACAAGTGCAGCAAGGGCGATCTCATCGATCTAGCGAACATCAAGCCCGACGTCGCGGAATTCTTCCTATCGAAGCGTCCGTTTTCAAATTTGGACAGCGCGAGGGAGGTTTCTAATGCAAAGGAGACGAAGACGGGGAAGCAGAGCGCTAGAGCTCCTATTGGGGATCGAATCGTCGATACGTCGATGAGCATGATGTCTGGATATGAGGCTGTTGATGCACTTGTTGCTACGTGTTCGGAGTTGGGCAAGCCGCTTACTGAGGAGATGACTAGGTGGGGATTTGATGTCAATGGTGCTGCGAAGGGGGGTGAACTGGAGATGGTCTCGCTGGAGGAGGATCTTCATGATTCGGGACTGGGGACGCCGAGCAGCAAGTCGACGTCCGAGGTTGGCGATGACGATGTTAGGGCCGTGTCGAAGAAGGGGAAGAATAAGTTTTTGAAGAAGCCGGAGAAGATGGCTAGTACGCTCGTCTTGAAGGATTATCAGCTCGTGGGGTTGAACTGGCTGGCGCTTCTGTACAAGTACAAGCTGAGCTGTATTTTGGCAGACGATATGGGGTTGGGTGAGTATTCTGATATCGTTTGCTTGTGCTGTTGCTAACAGAGAATAGGCAAAACCTGCCAGGTCATCGCATTTCTGTCACACCTTGCTGAGATTGGGGAGACTGGCCCTCATCTGGTCATTGTCCCCCCGTCGACCCTCGAAAACTGGCTGCGAGAATTTGCAAACTTTGCGCCAGAGTTGGTTGTCGAGCCTTATTATGGTAGTCAAAAGGAGCGTCAGGATATCGCGGAACGTATCCTCGATGCGCGTGATGAAGTCAATGTCGTTGTCTCGACATACGAGTTTGCTGCTAAGAAAGACGACAACAAATTCATGCGGAGACTGAAGCCTAATGCCTGCGTTTACGACGAGGGTCACGTTTTGAAGAACCCAAAGTCTTTGAAATATCAGGGATTGATCAAGATCCCGGCCCAGTTCAGGCTTCTGCTCACCGGTACGCCGCTGCAGAACAACCTTATGGAGCTTGCAGCGCTGCTCGGTTTTATCCTACCAGACATTTTCCGCGAGCGTCAAGAGGATTTGGAGTTCATCTTCAAACACAAAGCATCCACCCGCGACTCGGACCACGCGGCGCTTCTCTCAGCCCAGCGCATCACTCGAGCAAAGTCAATGCTTACCCCCTTCGTCCTCCGACGCAAGAAGGCTCAAGTTCTGAAGCACATGCCGGCCAAGATCTGCAAGGTGGAATACTGCGAGATGCACCCCTCGCAAGCCGAAATCTACAACGGACTCCGCGGCAGAGCCCGTGAGCGTGCCCAGCTCCGACTAAACGGTGGCAAAGTGCCCAATGACGGGGAGAACAACCCTCTGATGCAGCTACGCAAGGCAGCCATCCATCCGATGCTCTTCCGCCGCCACTTCACCGATGAGAAACTCGAGAAGATGGTGGATATCCTGCGGAGACAGGAGCCGGATGAGTTTAGCCAGCCGCGAGATAAGATCTTGATGGAGATGAAGCTCCTGCAGGACTACTACCTCCACACCTGGTGTCTCCGCTACCCCTGCATCAAGAAATTCGACACCCCCGACCTAACGTGGATGAACAGCGGCAAAGTCGACGCCCTCGTCCGGCTCGTCAAGCAGTACAAAGAGAATGGCGACCGCGTGCTCGTCTTCTCACAGTTCACGCTCGTGCTCGACATCATCGAGGCAGTCTTCCAGACCGAGCTCATCCAGCACACACGCTTCGACGGCGCCACAAAGGTCAACGAGCGCCAGACGCTCATCGACGACTTCCGCGACGACGAAACCATCACGGCGTTCCTGCTCAGCACGGGTGCCGGGGGGACGGGAGTCAACCTCATGTACGCCAACAAGGTCATCATCTTTGACAGCTCGTTCAACCCGCAGGATGATATCCAGGCGGAGAATCGCGCGCATCGCGTGGGACAGACGAGGGAGGTTGAGGTGGTGAGGTTGGTGACCAAGGGCACGATTGAGGAGCAGATTTATGCGCTTGGACAGAGCAAGTTGGAGCTGGATAGTAAGGTGTCGGGAGAGGAGGATATGGCGGTTAAGGGGGAGCAGATGGTGGCGAAGATGCTGCTGCAGGAGGATGGGCAGGCGACGCCTACTAGTAATGCTGAGGCGTAGGGAGCGGGGTGTTGCGATGAATAGAGCGGTTTGGTATATTTTGGGGGGTTGTTTAGTGCATTCATGTTCGTGGACGGGGCGTCTGCTGGCTTTATCCTGTGTATGGCTATAGATATAGATATAGATTCAAGTGCTCCTGCATAGATTCAACAGGAAATAGAAGAAGAGCCTATAGGCTGTCGATCAGATTTATCTTCGCAGAATAAGCCAGTGACGATGATTTCAAGAGATCCTACAAGCTGAGATTTGCTTTTTGTCCTACAAACACCACATATTTGATGTATACAATTTCCCTCCTCTCCATCCAAAAGCTTCAATCTCGCCCATTCATTCGCCATGCATCGAAAGCAAAACGCCATCGCTCCATCGAAGTATATATATATCACCCGTCCCTTCATCCCCTACCCTTCTTACAACCTCATTTCCCCTCATACCGCCCCCAACTCTCCGCTGCTGCCCACCTCACAAGACTCTCCGCTCCCACGGCATCACCGCTCCTCAATAGCGCTGCGACGTCCACATTCAGCGGGCTGTCCACGCCGGGGTTCGCGAGCATGAGAGCTACGGCTTCGACGGTCTTCTCGAGTGTGTAGGCTGGGGACCAGTTATCCTTTAGGAGATCGAGGCAGACTTCTCCAGTCTGTTTCAGTTAGCCACAACCCCGCTCAAACCTTTCATCCCTCCCCATCTGAATCACAGCAGAAAAAAAATATATATATACCTCGAAATCAACATTACTCCCCACGACCCTCGTCCTAAACCTGACCTTCGGCGGGGCATTCGGATACGCCTCCGGGACCTCAATCTCCAACAGCCACCTTCCCTCATCATAACCCCCCCCCAACCCCCGCCCCTTAATCACCGCCTCCCACTTAAACAAATCATCCGTATCAACCGGTTCGAGGCGCTCGATCGCGCTCCCGTCAGCAGCGGGGCGGGGACCAAGGGATTGCAGCGCCGACAGCTCGGCGTGCAGGCGCTTGAGGGGCGAGCGCGAGGTGGTGGACATGCTGGTGTGGGCGGTGTGGAATGAGGTTGTGCTTTGGGCTTTGGAGGAGGGCGGCATGGGTTGTCTTTTTGCAGGTGGTGGGATTGGGAATTGTAAGGGCTGGTAATGCTGGTGATGCTTGTTTTCATGTGAGGCGTGAGTTGGCGGTTTGGGAGGCTGGCCCGAGGCTGGGGGCGGAGCTTACCGAGCTGCGAGGCTGACGGGTGGGTGGTGGGTAGTGAGTGCCGCGGCATGTGTGTGGGTATCACATTACTATTACGACAAGACAAGACAAGACAAGACAAGACAGATTTGATCACTGAATGGAGCGAATTGATTACACATGTAAAGTATCATTGTTATGCACACTCGCTCTACAGTTATAACATGAAGAGAGGATCTTATTTATAGCCCTTTCGCGCCTTCCTTCCCCCCAACCGCCATCTCAGTAATGCACAGACAAAAATCTAATGATTAAAATGAAGTTGTTTAACGCCAGGAACCAGGAACAGGTGGTAACAGAAAAAACAAATTCCGCAGGATGATTCGTTATGAAAGTCGTTTTATATCCATATTCCGAAAAGGTGGAATTGCTTTGTGTGTGTTGTGTAATCAAATCGACAAAGTTCGATTTGTTTTCTTCCAGTGGTGTTGATGCTTCAAAAAGTTTCGCACGCTTGCTTTGCTCGCTTGTGGTTCTTTGCAAATATGTAGGATGAAGGGGGAAACTTCGCATAATTAGGGAGCAAAAAAAACGAATCCCCCCACTCTCTCTATTCTCTCTCTACTCATGCTCATGCTCATGCTTCTCGTGCGTCAGAGGATTCCGGCTTGCTCGGTTTCCAAAACTGCATCATGCGGCTGATCCGCTTCCCCTTGCTCTCCTTCTTCGACTCGGGAAAGTCATCAGCGCTCTCTTCAATGTAGAGCTTGCTCTTCTCTCCGTGCGAGCTGAGGAGGCGCGAGAGACTAGCAATGCTAGACCGCTTGCGATTCACAGTTGGGTTGGAGAGCGAGGCAGATCGCTGTCCGTTTCGGAATTGAGGGTTTCCGTAGCCAGGGTTCATCATGCTCTCTCGAGTCATGGTGGAGTTGCTGCTGGTCAAGGACGGGACCTCGTCGACGGACATGCGAATCTCGGGGCCGGGTTCACCCAGCCAGAGAGGATTGAAACCCGGTTCATCGAGGATCGAGGACGGGGCAGTCGACATTCTGCGCGCGTCGTAGGAAATGGGCGAGCGCGGAGATGGGAAAGGCGATTGGAAAGTCGAATTGGGTGTGGTTGGTGTGAGATATGGTGGCTGGATTGAGTAGGGCTGGATATCCATTGGAGCCAGGTCTTTGGCAGCAACTGCTCGGAATGGTGGTGTGCCAGTACTGGAAGATTTTGAGCTCGAAATCGGTCTCGTGATGATTGTATCATCTCCAATCCTTGGGGGCGGGTTAAGATCCTCCATTGTGAAGGTCTCGCGCAGTGGGCTCACTGATCGGGTAGAATTCATGCTCGATGCAGTTTGCAACTGCAAGCCCTCACCCTCGCTCAAAGCGCTCGTCTTTCTCTTCAGGCCACGCTGAGAAGGACTGCCTTGGTCCAGAGTCCAGTCCATGACGTTATCATGGCCGCTCTCTGCATCAACGACCTTGATTTCAATTCCAAGACCAGAGGATTCTTCATCCTCGGCCTTGATAGTAGAGCCCTTGTGTGACACGGTCTTGACTTCTTCCCAGTCTTCATCCTCTTCTTCCTCCTCAAACACGTCCTCCATGGTAGAGCTGCTGCCGATATGATGGAGGCCAAATCGTGGGTTCTCAAATGCAACCATCTCAGGAGCACTCTCAGTGCGTCTGTGGTAGTGCAGGCCGGGTCCCTTGAACCCCGTCATGCCGGCAGCGCTGTGCATTCTCCTCTTGGTTTGGCCAAAAGACTTTTGTGATGTTTCCCATTCCAAGTCATGGCCAGTTGGGGTATTGAAAGGGCCGAGAGCAGCATCGAGATCAATGATTGGGCTCATAGTCTCGTCATCTTGTGGAGCGACGTGTCTGGGTCTCCAGTTTGCAAAGTCGGTTCGGGCAGTTGTTGCTGGAGGAGCCACTTGCTCTGGTGCCTGTTCTGGCATCTCAGCCTGAGGTGAAAGAACTTGCTCCGTTGTATCGTAGGTGGGAGGCTCATAATTTCGCAGAGGAGGCGTAGGAGATTTCCTGCTAAGCCCCTTGTGCTTGGAGCTGCGGGGCTTCCCCTTGCGCGACAGAATAGACCCAGCCCAAGACTTGACCTTCTTTTGTTTCTTGCTTGGCTTCCTAGTCATCGAAGTCTTGCGAGTGACCTTGGGCATTCCCTCCATTGGATCTGCGTCCTTGTGTGCAGGCTCAAGCTTCTTTGGCGAAGGAGCAGAGGTATTCAACTTCTCTCGCGTCTTGTCAGATGACGAGGCACTGACTGGGCGCGATTGGGCTGGAGATACATCACTACTGGCGTCATCATGCGGGTTGAAGAAGAAATAGCGTTTTGCGGCAGTCCGAGGAGTGAGAGGTGGATCCTCGACGTTTGCCTCCTCTGACATTGAAGGGTCAGAGTTTCTTCTCCTAATTGCCTCGCTCTCTTCCGAGAAGTAACCTTTGCTTGGTGCACCAAAAACGGGTCCAGCTGTACTCGGGCGGTACTCCTCCGGTTTGCGATTAGTAGCTGGACTCGGGATGCCCCGCTGCTGTTCCTTTGATGGTGGGCTCGCGGCTGCGAGGGAAATGACCGACGACAGACTGCCAGTGGCCGAATGACCTTGACGAACTGTCATTGTGCTCGAAGCATCACTTGAGACCAGCGAGAGAGGACGAGGGATAAACTCGATATTATCAGAGAAGCCGACTCTGGTTGTCTTTGGGAGACGAGCTGTAGCCGTAGTTGGAAGTGGTGGCGTTGTAACCTCATCGGATACCTTTGCATTTTCTAATCCGGACTGTATCGCATTGTCGAGTGAGTTTGCCAATGCAGCATCGGATTGTGCCTCTGAAGGGCTGGTTGGAGCGCTACCACCGAGAGGCGCAGCTGCCGGCATCTGCGGTTTCATGATTGCGGACAGGTCGTGGCATGAAATGGCTGCAGAGCGTCTGTGAGCATGGCCTCGTCTGCCCTTGGGGGGGCCAGAAGCTGCGGTGGGGTTAGGTGGGGGCAGGTGTCCTTCATTTTTTGTTGGACTGGTGCTGAGAAGACTGCCCGCTCCCGTCTTGCCGTCTCCCCCGATGAACTCGCTGCCACCTCTCCGATGGCCTGCGGGTCTCGAAGGTATTGGCCTCCCACCCGTAGCTGACATTGGTGACAGTGGGGGACTGGAGATACCCGAGTCTTGCGTCGCAGCAGCCGTTGGGTTGAACGAGAAGCTTGGAAGTGGTGGGGGTGCAGATCGGCCGGCGCCCAGCTGAAAGTCCTGGTTGAGTCCTGGCTGCCTGGGGAGTTCGTATGCGGAGTGAGGTCTACGTCCAGCGCGGGAGAAGGATGATGGTGTAGATGCTGGACGAGCTGGGAAGACGAAGGGAGGATTCGGAAGAGGTCCATCGGTGCTCAGGTGGTCATCCAGGGGAAAGACTGGCGACCGAGGAGAGTTTGAGGTTTCGGCGTACATGCTGTAAGATGTCTGGCCGTCTTCGTTGCTGAAGGATATGCTGGGGTGTGATCCATGGTTGCTGGAGGTGATGGTCGCCATGCTTCTCACAGCCGCACGGCGGCCAAGGTATGCACTACAGCTAAGGTGAGATCATTAGGTTCCTGACAATGTTGAATGGAGTTGTGTCTGCTGAGGTCTGCTGTGGGTATACTGTCGCTGGAAGTTCAAATCGTTGGTTGTTGGAAGTTGAGCAGGGACCGAATACCCGGGGAACAAACTAAACAACTTGTCAGTGCCGGAACATAGATTGCATTGCAAGCTTAATCGAACACGCCGAGAGGGCATTGGACGGTCGCTAGGCATAAGATTCAAGAGCTTACCTGAAGATTCGTAAGGCTCCGTGGAGAGGTCGTCAATGCTAGTGTCTCAAACGCGCGAATCTTTGATGCGAAGGCCCTTTGGGCGTGTGAAGGTTGGAATGCCGGGGAATTTGGTGGGTTCGCAGTTGCGAACAAACGGGGAGATGTAAAGGAGCGGACGGTCCCGTTGGACCAGAGAAGAGCGTCGTGAAGGACGAAAGGTGGTGATGGAGGAATGAAGTCGAAAGTTGCAAAAGTAAGGTTGAAGTTGGAGAGGTTTCGGAAGTTCGAGATCGAGAAGATTGTGTTTGTGTTGTTGTTTGGTGGTTGGTGGATTTGGGTGCGGAGAAAGAGAGGTACGGGACAGGATAGTGAGAAGAGGGTAGTTAGTATAGCGAGTCCACAGTTCACACAGTCCACACACCACCACGCAACCACGCTACATCTACGATCAAAGAGGGTTAAGAGTGACTAGTAGCGTGGGGGGGGGGGGAAAGGATGTAAGGTAGGTAGAGTACTCTATAGCACTACGTACTCTATAATGAGAAGTACAGATTATTTACAATTAGACAGAACTGTAATACTGACTGTACTGACTACTGGACTGACTGTACTGGCTGTATAGCGGGCATATCTTACACGGCGTCTCCGAACACAGGAATCTGATGTTTGAGACTTGGGTGAGATGAGGAGATGAGGGATAAGATGCGGGATGAAGGGGTGGGATGGGGGGGTGGAGGAGGATAGCCTCAGCACGCAACAACACTCGTATTACTGTACTATTACCACCATACGGCACAGAGATTCCAGCAAACAAATAAACAACACATACTCTCCATGGTACTATATCTGTAGTTATAGTATCATCCGTGCTGGCCCAAACTGTGTCCATTACCGGTTTGATAGAGTCTCTCGGGAGCAAGGACGGCGGTACTATAGGGAGAAAGGCAGTAAGGATCACGATAACTCAGTGTCCAATCTGTCCAGTCAGTGCCTGCATCTCCATATGTACAGGGCATTACAGTGCAGGCATACAGGCATACAGTACAGGCATACAGGCATGTACGAGTAATTGCCCATCCCATCAGATGAGTGTAACCGCGTTAGCAGTCAACACTACGAATACATCCAAATGCACACAAACGCCACGCAAGGCGGATGTACTTTTCGAAGGCTCCACTACTGCTTCTACCTCCGTACTCCTGCAGGATCGCCTCGTATCTCTCTTTCCTCTACTGGTACTTGTTCTGTATGCTGCATAGCGCCACAATTTCATGTACCTGAAAAGGCCCTGCCGAAGGGGGAAAACGAGATTAGATTGGTTATAGGCCGGCTGAACCGTAACCCACTAGCCCATATCAGGCAAGGTGGTAACCACTTGGCAGGCGGAGTAATTGGAAGTTCGAATTGTGGTGTGCAGGTTAGGAGCAGGTTAGCGTTCAAGTACCACGCTATAGCACGTTCAAGTGGCTGCCGCTAAGCTGTTTCCGTCTGTCCAACGCTCATTTTGCTAGGCATCCCATTAACTTTCCAATTTGCGGATGCTTAGCCGTCATTTCCCTTCAACAGAAACGTGTCTACGTGTCTCATTTCAGCGTAGAGATAATTAAAAGTCAGAAGCGTAAAAGTCATATTTGAATAGTATAGTAGTTGGTATAGGGAAGGTAAATATTTGCCAGTACTCTACCCCATCTACGTTAATACCGCCGTGAACACCCACTAACTCCAATACGGCTACACGGGTACTGACTCTCCTTCTACTCTAATATGAGGATGGGGTTAAGGATGGGGAAAACTGATCCGTTCTCGTCAATCTCTTTCCCCATTGAAATAAGGCAACGCCGCACGTACAGTTTGCCTCTCTCACTCACCCGAGATAAAGATGGTCGAGATCTGCGGCAGATGGGCGACGGTGGAGAGTCAAGTGGAGCGATGACAAGTACATACCAATTTTGGAGATTACGGTATGACGAAATTACCACCACTACTTCGGCTCAGACGCGGGCCACGGCGGGCAAAACTCAGCCTTTTGGCTCTGTTGGCTGGGGAGGATGAAACAAACCGGGGGATGAAGTGGCAAACGAACCATAAAACCCATTTTATAATGAGAGTACTCTATGCAGCTATACTCTATTTCTGGGTGAGCATGAATATCATTTCAATTAAGAGAGATCTCATAATGGAGCAGATCTCAATCTCAGTGGGTAGCACAGTATGGAGCAGATTGATTAGCCCGGTCGAACAGCATGGTCGCCAAGACCTGTATGTCTAAGGGAACGGAACATCGTTAATCCAACCCCGCCTTTCACGTCACGTAGATTACGTCCTAGCTCCACGAGGCTGCGTTGCGCCTGGCCCTCAAACCACACCGTATCCGACAATCCGTATGTAGAGCTCACCATGGCTCTTCATGCTGGGTTCTCTGTTGATGCGATTGCCGATAAGTCTCGGCGGGACTTGTTGGCGCTGCTCGAGGGTGTAAGTAATTAGACAGGATCTGGGACCTCCCTGCTAACATCGTCAGGTACGAGGCAAGAAGAACCTTGTCTTAGAGCGAGACCTCGCCGGGCCCATTGGATTATTTGTCAAGTTCTCAACCTTACAAGACTATGGCGTCGACAAGGTCTTCTTCTTGGAGAACGGAAACGCAGACACGAGCCAGCAGAATGTGGTATTCATTGCCAGGGGAGAGAGCGCGAGGAACACCAATGTGATTGCGGGTATGTACGTTACGGTGCTGTTCATGCCAAACTATCGTGATATTAAACTCTACTAGATCACATCAAACGCATCCAGCGTGAAACGCAGACGGGTCACGAGTTTTCTATATTCTGGGTCCCTCGCCGAACACTGGTATCCGATAAGATCCTAGAGGATGCGGGGGTTTTGGGCGATGTGAACGTTTACGAGCTGCCGCTATACTTTGTGTCTCTCGAAAAGGATCTCTTATCTCTAGAGCTCAATGACTCTTTCGCCGACCTGTATCTTAGAAAAGATCCGACGCCGACATTTCTCATGGCCAAGGCGCTCATGCTGATACAACAGAATCATGGCCTTTTTCCAAGAATCACTGGCAAGGGCGATAATGCGAAGCGGTTGGCGGACCTCCTAACTCGAATGCGCCAGGAAGCTATTGCCGGGGAGGAGGGCAACGACAATAAATTTACAATGAGCCCGAGTACTACAATCGAAAGCTTAATCGTTATCGATCGCGAGGTCGACTATGCAACACCATTGCTCACCCAGCTTACATATGAAGGCTTGATAGATGAAGTTGTTGGCATACAAAACAACCAGGCCGAAATAGATTCGTCGATTGTTGGCGCGGCTCCTCAACCGGCTCAGCAAGGGTCAGCAAAGAGTATCGGCACATCCGTACCACAAGGGAAAACGCGCAAGATCCAACTCGATTCATCCGACAAGCTCTACGTTCCATTGAGAGATACTAATTTTGCAGTCGTCGGCGGGTTGTTGAACAAGGTAGCTCGTCGACTCAAAAATGACTACGAGAGCAGGCATGGGAACAAGACCACGGCGGAACTGCGAGAGTTTGTAAACAATCTCAAGGGCTACCAGGCGGAGCAGCAGAGCCTAAAGATCCACACCGGGCTTGCTGAAGAGATTATGAAACATACCCGGACAACTCAGTTTAGTCAGTTGCTCGAGATTCAGCAGAATCTGGCAGCTGGCGCAGATCCGTCTTCACAACACGAAGCGATTGAGGAATTGATTTCTCGGGACGCCCCTATTACCGAGATTCTTCGTCTCCTTTGCCTCGAGTCATGCATTTCTGGAGGGATTAAACCGAAAGAGCTGGAGAACTTTAAGCGCCTTATACTCCAGGCGTACGGGTACCAGCATATTCTGACGTTGGACGCGTTAGAGAAACTACACCTACTCTTGTCACGATCCTCGCCGACTGCGTTAATGATTCCGATGCCTGGAGCCGGTGTTAGCACGGGAACCAAGACGAACTACACCTTTCTACGAAAGCAATTGCGTCTGATAGTCGACGAGGTCAATGAGCAGGACCCGAACGATATCGCATATGTATACAGTGGATATGCACCATTATCTGTTCGCCTCGTTCAATGCATACTCCAAAAGCAATACCTGTTATCAATCACTCGCGGTTCTGCGGCCCCGGGTAATGCCAATGCCAATGCTGGCGGCGGCGGTGGGCAGGGTTGGAGAGGCTTTGATGAGGCCGTCAAGCATGCAAGAGGCGCAACATTTGACGAGATACAGAAAGGGGAAGATAAAGCTGTAAAGGCAAGGTCACTATTGACAAATAGTGGCGAGAAGAAGACGGTTATTATTGTCTTCTTGGGTGGCATAACATACACCGAGATTGCGGCATTGAGGTTCATTGCGAAGAAGGAAGAAGGTAGGAAGCCCCCCAACATTGAATTACATCAGCTAACAGACGCAGAACGGAAGAACATCATCATTTGCACGACATCAATCATCAACGGTAACAGAATGATGGATACTGCGATTGAGAAGGGAGATTTTACCAACGCTGCTAGCCAAAATTAATACTGGCGCATTTAGAATGAAAGCAGAGTCATATTATTGTGCACATTAGCGTAGACGATATCCAATACCACAAATAAACCACACTGGCTGAATTAAATGATAATTTACGCTGTCTCATAGATGACCTGACGTTTGAATTGAGGTCTCGGCAAGGGTCACTAGTGATCACGTGCATGGGGTGAACCAGTTCCCGTAAGAGCCATAATTCTCCTCATCTCCGTATGAATATAAGAGCGCCGTGTGTCCAAGTCAGCCGACGCAGCCCTAGCATTATCTCTCTTTATAATAGTGCAATTGTATGATACGAACCTAGTACTCTCCAATTGCCGCACGCGAGAATACCGACCTTGGTGCTGGGGTTGGGAGGACATATACGAAACTTGCGACAAGCAGGCGCACCCCACATGAATTGGTATATATATTGATATTAGACTGACCTAGGCCGTTGCTAACTTTGTTGCAGGTAGTCACTGGTTAATTAGACTTTGCAAATATCCGATGTCAGCCTAGGCGATATTTCATGGATGAGGTTATAAATGGGAGGCGTGTCCAGTAGTACGGCAAAATCCACATAATATATCCCGACCGAGACGACGTCGCCCAAAAAGCGGCTCTCGCGCCTACCGTTGCCTGAGGGGGCCCCGTAAACGCCAACGGTCAAGAATGTCACTCACGATTGATACTCAAGTGCAGCTTGCCGACGATTTTGGCCAGGACACGTTAATGGGACTACAAGAGCTGGATTCTCAGCTGGCGATATTTGAGGAGTCGGCAGATCTGTCTACTGGCGTCTTGGCTGCGCCTGCATCAGATATAACGACGGATATTCAACTTAGTGTTGGGGATGCTAAGGCAATGGCTCATATAGACGAGACCAGTATCTCGAGAACATTCCCGAAGAGTGAGAATGCTGCACTGCCTTCTAGTACGGGTGCATGGAGTCTGAAAGCGAATGGAAATTTAATGTAAGAGCCTTTATTATCCTTTAAGGCCAATGTTAACATTGCCAAGGCCATCGAAACATTTGCAGTCATTGTCAGGTGGTGATGGACCGAATGAGTCGCGCTCGTCAATGGCATCATCAATGGCCACAGAGACATTCGATGAACCATCTTCTCTTTCATCGATATCCAGTCAGACTGCATTGTCGGATCATGAGAAGAATGGATCATCACAAGAGCCGACACGGAAACGAGTCAAATACGATGTCCGCCCGAGATCCTCTATACCTATAGACATTCCCGTGTCAGAATATGCTCGTCAGTGTATTGCTGCGGCAGAATCATCACGGCTCAATCCATATGCCTTGCATACCGATGAGTATAAATTATTAAGAACACACCTCACCCAGATGCAGGTGACGACGTACCTGAATATCCGAAATGCAATTCTCCGACTGTGGATCAGGAACCCCTTGGTCCGCGTCCTGCAGGATGAGGCAATTGGCTGCGCGAGGGATGCACGCTGGTTTGACGTAGCAAACGTTTGCTACGAGTGGCTTGTTCGACAAGGCTACATCAACTACGGGTGTTTGGATAATGTGGAACCCCGCGGCCCAGCATCGAAGCAACGCCCTGTTAAGCGCTCACGCAAGACAATTGCCGTGATTGGGGCTGGTATGTCTGGATTGGGTTGTGCTAGACAGCTAGAGGGGCTATTTGCACACTTTGAAGCCAGGTTCCTTGAAAAGGGCGAAGAGGTCCCAAATGTTGTTGTATTGGAGGGGAGAGACAGGGTTGGAGGCCGCGTCTACTCACGTGGTTTCAAGACTGATACCTCTGCCTCGACGCTAGAAGAGGGGTACCGCTGCACGGCGGAAATGGGCGGCATGATCATTACCGGTTTTGAGCGCGGTAACCCGTTGAATATTTTGGTCAGAGGGCAGCTGGCGCTCGATTACCATGCACTTCGTCCAACGACTACGCTGTACGATTTCAACGGACAACCGGTTGACCAGACACGAGACCACCTGGCGGAGAAGCTTTACAATGATATCTTGGATCGACTCTATGATTATAAATTCAAGCTGCCAAAAACAATCAACATTGAAGGCGATCATGACCTCGTCGACGCATACCGCGATGGGCACGGTGATATTGGCAAGACAATCGCTGTGGCAGAAGATGAAGAGGCTTCAAAATCGCACGTTGTATTATCGGATGAAAACAAAGCAGAGCAGAACGGAACTGAGAACAGCCTCTTGACCAAGTCTCCTGTTGACGTAGTCCCCGTATCGACTGACCGCATAACTGGAAGGCCGCACAAGGAACCGGGAGGACCGGCGGTGCACAAGGCAGCGTACAAGGCACGCCTCATTGGCTGGGCACTGCAAGATGGAGTTGAGGATAGCAAGGATTTAGATCTCGATGAGGCTGCCGATCGCAAGGGAGCAACATTGGGTTCTGTAGTGGACGAAGCCATCAAGCAGTTTGGGAGTGTGGTTCATCTGTTACCACTGGACCTGCGCCTTCTCAACTGGCACATTGCCAATCTCGAGTACAGTAACGCAATCAACTACAAGGAGCTCAGTCTACCCGGATGGGATGTGGATGCTGGGAATGAGTGGGAAGGCAAGCATACCCAGATTGTGGGCGGCTATCAGCAGGTACCACGCGGCTTGTTGCACTGTCCTCATCCTCTCAATGTCCGGAAGCGAAGCGCGGTTAGGCGGATTGCATACTCGGCGGACCAGTCGGGCCCGGCCACCATTGACTGTGAGGATGGCTCGACGGTCGAGGCTGATGTTGTTGTTTCTACTATCCCGCTGGGAGTCCTTAAGAACTCTAGTATAGATTTCGAGCCTGCCCTCCCTGAATGGAAGACTGGTGCGATTAAACGACTCGGTTTTGGGGTTCTTAACAAGGTGGCTCTCGTCTATAAGGAGCCGTTTTGGGATACCACCAGAGACATATTTGGCGTTCTCCGCGATCCCATCTACCGTGCGAGTTTGAACCAGGCAGACTACTCTACCAAGCGGGGCCGCTTCTTCCAGTGGTTCAACTGCACAAAGACGAGTGGTGTGCCTACCCTCATCGCGTTGATGGCTGGTGATGCAGCGTTCCAAACTGAGAAGGAGGACAACCAATCTTTGGTGGCTGAAGCTACTCAGGTCTTGCGGAGCGTTTTTGGCGAGAGCGTCCCCGAACCTGTAGAGGCCATCATTACACGATGGGGCTCTGACAAATTTGCTCGCGGGAGTTACTCATACACGGGCCCGAACTTCCAACTCGACGATTACGAGGTCATGGCAAAGCCGATTGGAAACCTATTCTTTGCCGGAGAACACACCTGCGGCACGCATCCCGCCACAGTCCACGGTGCATACCTCTCCGGCCTCCGCGTCGCATCGGAAGTCCTAGAATCCATGATCGGTCCCATCGACGTTCCTGAACCCCTCGTCCTACCCAAGGACTCCAAGCGCAAAGCCGCCGAGCTAGAGAACCAGCCCAAAGACCTCAGACAAGCCCGACTTCAGGCTTACGAAAACGAGGTCTGGGGTGCAATCTACGCTAAATTTGGTCCCTACCCGCTTCCTCCCCAGAAGCTGACGATAAACCCGTACGTCCTCTTCAGCAAAGCCAACGCCGAGCTCGCGCGCCAGAAATGCGAGGCGAACCGACGTCCTGGCAAGGGCCGACCCGTGTCGAACGAGGTGCGGACTATGCTGGGCAAGATGTGGAAGGATGCCTCGGAAGAGGAGAAGCAGCCGTACCAAGAGCGCGCGAGCCAGGGCAAGGACATCTACAATGCGGGGCTGGCGAACTACAAGGAGCTCTGCCGGGTGTGGGATGCCGATTCGATTGCGTTCCGCAAGGCGTATGAGGCGGAGCATCCGAGCGTGCCGAGTAAGGAGGAGGAAGAGGAGATTCGGCTGTCGAGTCAGGGGAAGCGGGATAGGAGGGCGAAGAGGGTGGGGGGGTATGCGGAATCGGAGGTGAGTGATGGGGAGGGGGGGTTGTAAATTGATTGGGTTGGATTGGGGTTTGTGGCGTATATATGGGATGGGTTAGGCTGGGGGAAGGGGAGCTCTGGCTTGCTGGTGGGTTTGTACCAATATATATATATGCTTTCGGTGCAAGGGCGCCGGGCTTAGCATTGATCGTGCGGTTGTGGGGTTAGGTTTTATATTCCCACGACAGTGGCATGCAATTGTATTATCGTTGATATTTGACTTCTATAAATTGACCGGCTGTGGGTAAAATGAATAAGCTCTACATGGGGCAGCGAACCCAGGATCAGCCTTGTTAATTAGAATCCTGCATGTAAATTTGTTATATCCAGGTTGGTTCTGATATTATTAACTCCATACCTTTCAGAACACGCCAGTCCCTGTAGGCCAGGGGTACCCGCATAAACGCGGTTGTCGCTAAACCCCATCGCGGCTCCCCTACCCCAAACCAAGCTCGACAATAACCTTGCCCTCCAAGATCCTGCAAACGCAAACAAAGCCCACCATGAATCTCAACAGGAAATACGCCGCTCTCCCCGATCTGGTAGATGGCCCTCCCTCCCTCTGCATTGACCGTCGCAGCTAACAAACCACCTAGGACTCCGCGCCAGACATCTACGAAACCCCGTCCCTAACAGACGACAACTCCACAGCTCCTGTTTGTCCCTTCCTCTCACAAGCCAGTTCTCAGCTAACTTTTTAGGATGGAACCCACCGCTCCGGCTCCGCCTCCTCGCACTACACCGACTTCGACTCTCCCCCCGGAACGCCCTCTGGGTCCCCCCAAATCTCGCGCGCCCGGCTGCACCCCGACACCGCGCGCTCGCGCTTCGAGCCCTCGCTAGTCGACGCAAAAGATGTTGATTTCAGCGACCGAATTAGTGGGAAGAAGAAGAGTTACCGGGCGAGTAGCCGAAGGGTGAGGGTGTTGGCGGATGGGACCAGGGAGATGGGGGATTTGAGTGATGAGGAGGAGGGGGGAGAGGGGTTGGAGAGGAAGATGGCGAGGCTGAGGAGAGAGGTGGAGGAGGTGAGGGTGCAGGTTGAGGCTAGGAGGAGGGAGAGGGAGGGGAAGGACGACGACGAGGCGGAGGAGGAGGATGAGGCGGTGGGACTGAGTCGGTTGCTTGAGGAGTTGGCGAGGCCGGCGAAGGGGACGGGGGGGACGGGGGATAGACTGACGAAGGCGCTGAGCAAGCCTTTAGCACCTGCTGAAGAGACACCACAAACCGCGAGCGAGAAACCGACAGATGCAGCTGCACCGGCTACATACACAGTGAGCTACGCGCCGTCCTACGACTCCACACACACACTCGCACGCATCACGACGTTCGACACGCGCCTCGCCTCGCTAGAATCCGCATTGGGTCTCCCGCCCTCCGGCTCAGGAGCCCTCCACCCCGTCCTCCCCGCCCTAACCACCCTCTCCCAAAAGCTATCCGTAATCGGTTCCGCGACCCCCTCAAGCATCGACGCTCTCTCGCGGCGAGTGCGCGCCCTGACTGCCGAGACCGAAAAGATGACTGCCGTGAAGGAGGCAGCGCGGGCAGCGACACCCGGTGGTGATGGAGAGAAAGACGAGGATGAGCAGGCGGCGAAGATAAACGCTTTGTATGGAACTCTGGCGACGATTGAGGGGCTCGCGCCGCTGTTGCCGGGGGTGTTGGAGAGGATGAGGAGTTTGAGGAAGGTGCATGCTGATGCGGCGGGGGCGCAGGGGGAGATGGAGGAGGCGCTGAAGAGGCAGGAGGAAATGGGGAGGGAGATTGAGAAGTGGAGGGTTGGGCTGGAGAGGGTGGAGGAGGCGGTGAGGGAGGGGGAGAG